>JAFVLL020040842.1:19747-53229 GCA_021397915.2 Tor tambroides
CGGCACATTTAAGTGATGTATTAGCATTTCAGATAGACTAAAGGCAACAATCAGCCCGCTCTGTCCTTGATCACTCTGTAATTATCGTTCTTTCGGCTGTGTGTTTAAATGAATAGAGAGAAAAGAGGTGTGTAGGAGGAATAATGTAATGTTTTACCACTAGGGGACCCACACAATTGAAAAATCAAATCAGTTGGTTAACTTAAGTCATTTTTGATATCCTTTTATCTGTTTAGATGAAAATAGTTTTAGATCTAACAGGTTTGGCTGTTTAAAAATAAATAAATAATGTGATTAATGAATGGCGGTTCATTTATTCCTTTATTAATTTTTGTTGAACAGTGCCTTAGGAATGACAGTTGTGAAAAAGGTTTTCCTGTATTTAAGATTAAAACACTTATTTTTAAGTAAAATATTCTACCCTCTCATAGTTGTGATTTCTGAAGCATACTGATAGTATTTCTCTCTGATATCATTTTTTATTGATGCTGTTGAGTAAATATCTCGCTGTAAACTCCTCACACAGATTAACTTCCATCTGTCAGCGGTTTATGACGTGATGAAATTATTCAGGCCTCTGCAGCTCGTCTTCATTTGTTCTTTATTGAAATTATTTTGATGTGCACATCGTCTTTGTTCCTCCCCTCATATCATAAATAAAGCTTGATTTAAGTAAATTATGATGCATTTGTATATTTTGTCCTTTTATAGGTGAAGAATCGGTTTTAAATGTAGGTCATAAATATGCATGCCAAAAACAAAAAATACACTACAAACAATATTAAAAATATACACCACATACAAACAAATCATGAACAATTAAACAGAAATTTCAGATTAATATAATAATGTTTTACTTCTGTACATTCTGATAGTGTTTTTATGCTTCAAAAAGCATTTATCATAATGTTGAGATTTATTTATATTTAAGTACTTTTTTTTTTTTTTTGCTTCGTCTTTTAACGCCATTCAACGCTCTTTTCTTGTTGTCTGAGCTTGTGGCACTCGACAGCTTGCAGTTTATTTTGCAAGACAAAATGTAGCCCAAAACAACAGAAAACAGACATAATAGATGCCTTTCTGGTCATCATCATGTTCTTTAGAATAAGACTGAGATGTTTTGGTGACGGGACTCAGCGTCCATTACTCTATATTCTGATTATTCAGCTGTAGGATCGATGTTTCTGTTTATGTCTCTGTTCTGCTCTCAAACAGTTGAATTCACTCAGTTGCAAAAGCCTTAAATTACAGGAACATTTTCTCTGCGGTGACTTTAATTATTTTTAAAGGATTTGAGATATTGACAAGAAGTGGAGCATGTTTGGCTGCAATTTTATTTTTTTTTGGCCATTTTTTCCCATCTAATGGAAGCCAAATTATGTAAGTTTTAGAAACAGTTAAAGTATGAATTATTAATTTATTCACATGACTACATTCTATAAAATAGATTAATTCAGTTTATGGAGTATAATTAAATATTTTTTCTTTTTTTTTTTTGCAATTGATAATTCTTTGACTAATGGTTATTCATTCGACTAATTAGTTTACCCTTCATGGTTGTATGGGTTGGTATTTACACCCAGCACAAAGGCCTGACCAGCAGGGTTATTTTTTATAGTCTCAGCATTTTTAAGTGAGCTCCTTTACAAGATTTTCCTCATACATGATGTCATGATGTTCAATCATCCCCTGACTTCTCTCAAGACCATAATGCTTTTCACCACAAATAAGATCAGTGGCATTAATCAATTGAAAATGTGCTGTGTTAGCATGTTTCCCTCAATACAAGAAATGGAAGCTACATGAGCAGTCAAAAGTTTGGACACACTAGATTGAAATTTTTTTCCCCCATGAATTTAACTTTTTGTCTTTTAATTGTTAAACTGAGGAATATAGTGAAGAAAAATCAGCCAAAAAGTATTCAATAAATTTCCTCAATGTTGTTTGAAAAGCAGATTGTGAAGTTGGTTAAGCAAATGAAGAGTGGAAGTTTTGTTCTCTATAAAATTCTGATACACTACAAAAAATGTTTTTCCAAAGTTGTAAATAAAAATGTAATAATGTATTAGCCATTTATTAGCAATTTCTGAGTGAAAACTGCTTCTACACCATTTTTTTTTCAATGTACACTCTTAAAAAAATAAAGGTTCTTTATTAGCATTGACGGTTTCATGTAGAACCTTTAAAAACCTTGGAACCTTTATACTGCGAAAAAGGTTCTTTAGATCATTTAAATATTCTTCACACTAAGAAAAAAAAGGTTCCATCTAGAAAATGGTTCTTCTATGCATCACTACAATCCCCCCTTTGAAACCTTAATTTTTATTAGTGCATGTTTATTTAGTCATTGTTCAAAAGTGTGGAAAATGAGTAGGTGTGTCCAAATTTTTGAGTGGCGATGTTGCTACAATCTCAAAACATTTTGACCTTTCAACCTCAAAAGCTCTCAAACAGACAACTTTCCTACTTTCTAAACCTTACAATCTCAGGCCGGTTGAGTCTCACAGCTTGTCCGTTTCTTACAGAGAGCTGAGAGTGGACACTAAGCCTCGTTACATTAATTATAGTCCTGCTCTGTATTCCTCCATACGTGTGAGGCCGGTTATCGCGTGTATCGTTTCAGAGATTAATTTCAGGCGGGAGGTGAAGCACGCTGAGCTAGTGAAGTCTAACTGGCAGATATCTTTAATAAGGTTACACTATGGTGGGCTTTAGGTTGGTTTAAACAGCCGCCTATGAAATGTACCCACATCAGTGGCTCGCTGATAGAGGCTTAGCAATCTATTTAAAAACCAATTTATTTCCACAGTATTGGAGCTGGTGCAGATTGAACGCCAGAGTGAGATCCTCCACTTCCAAATTCTCAGTGGACACCTCTCATCCCATTCTGGTGCAATCGCTCTCTCTCTCTCTTCATCTCCTCCCCTTTATCGCTTCTCTCTTCACAAACTCGGGTGACTTATATTCCTCCAAGAGTGTTCAGTAAAACCCTTTCGGCCTGAAAAATCCCCAACGGTGTCAAAATCACAGACTATACTAGAAAACACAGTTAAGGGCTTTCACTGACAGTAGGAAATTAAATATTAGACACAAAAGGTGTTGGTTTGTCTGGGTTTCTGAAGTGTTTGCTCTGCAAAAAATCTTTTTTTATATCAGGTATTTTTGTCTTGTTTTAAAACTCAGACACAAATGGTGTTTGTTTCTGTTTTAAGGGTGTGCACTGCAAAAATAATTTTCTTTATCAATATTTTGTTGTTTTCTGGCAAAAAAATCTTACCATCCTTAAAACCAGATATATTTACTTGAAGCAATATTGCATTTGATATCTACACTTTTACAAACTGTCTTGTCTTTTCAGATTGTTTTAAGGAAAAATTCTAACAAAAGCAATGACTATCACAAAAAAAAAAATCCTAATATGGCCTAATATTTTATACAAGTTATAAAAGTTTGAGCTTGGTAAGATTTTTTAATGTCTCTTTTAAAGGTCTTATGCTCACAAAGGCTGCATTTTTCTACAAAATACAGTAAAAACAGTAATATTATGAAATATTATTACAAATTAAAATATGTTCTCTATTTGAATATCTTTTAAAATGTATTTTACTCATGTGATGGCGAAGCTAAATTTTCTAATTTTCAGCATCATTACTCACCATGATCCTTCAGAAATAATTCTAATATGCTTAGTTTCTAATTTCTTAACAGTTATGTTATTAAATATTTTTGTGGATACATTTGTAGAATTCTGAGTTCAAAAGTTCAAAAGAACAGCATTCATTTGTTACATTATAAATGTCTTGACTGTGAGTTTTGATCAATTTACTGCATCCTCACTGAATAAAAGTATTTGAGTTAACTTGTTTTGAGGATATTGCTTTACTAAAATAACAAGCGAAATATTAGATATATTAAATACAAGACAAAAAAAAAATACTGATTAAGAATATTTTTTGCAATGTGTGTGTGTGGGCCCGTTCCAGCGGTGAAGAGAGTGATAATTGATTATTTCACCATGCCGTTCATTCATCTCCCTGCTCACACACAGCTCTGTAAACTACTGTCTCTCCCCGGACGCACACGTAACGAGGACCAGGCCTCCTGCTACCTCTGAGCTATCACCCCAAAGAGAGAGAGAGAGACTATGATTAATCAGATCTTCTAAATGCTGGCTACCCCCCAGAGAGGCCCCTTCTGAGTGAAGCTCTTAGGTCCCCACCTCCCGTAAACGCAGGGCGTTCAATCTTCACAGAGAGCTTCATTGTCAAAAGCAAAGGGAGAAAAAAAATAAAAAATAAAAATCACACTTTCATTTTATGTTCAAGCAGAGTGCAGGAAAGCATCTACTGTCTGCTCGCCTCGGTACAAATTCACAGAGCACTCAGTGTTCAATAACCAGGCTCCTGCGCTCGCTGTCTGTCAGTGTTAGCAACGCTAGTGCTCGTGTTTTGTCTCATGTTTCATTTCATTGTTTTTTTGGTTTGTTTGTTTGTTGCATTCTGTCCAGTCTGGAATGAGTGTCTTTGAAAATAATCTGAAGATTTGCCCTCCATTGAATAAGGGAAGCCAAAAGCATTGCCATTCTTATTCATGGCATTTAAAAACGTACATTTTTGCGAAAAGATCATGCTTTTTTATACTCACTGTTGTTAAAATTGTATGAAGCATAGATAGATGGATAGGATAGATAGATAGTAGCTGATTCAATAAAAAGAATCTGTTTAAAAGAGTCATTTGTTTGTGAATAAGACTGTTTTTGATTCACTAAAATGAGCCGTTTTAAAAAGTCATTTGTTCATTAATCAACTGCACTCCTCAAGTTCTAATCGGTTTAAAAGAGTCATTCGTTTATGAAACGGACTACCCTGCTTGTGAAGTACTGCATGTATTTGATTCACAAAAAAGAATCATTTTGTGGTGAATCGGTTGTATGTTATTGCATGCAGCCTGCGATTAGAAATCCACAACGTTTCTTGCTATTAATTCACGATGCGCTTCCTTTTTGTTTTATTAAATTCAATTAAGACTGCAAACTCTGGTAAAATACGAATCTTTTTTAATCTGTTAAGCTGTGGCTTCAGAAAAGCAGCACAGGAAACATTAAAATAAAAAGACGGATCTTGGGTTTTTAAGATATCTAAGTTTTTAGTGGAGATCAATACACTTTGGTATTTAGAAACATTGTGATATATAAGAAATATATCACAATGTTTCTAAATACCAAAACTATTTTATTTTGTGTAGGATTGTTCTGTTGTTGTCCAGGAGCAGCAGAACATCACCCTTTTACAGAGATTACAGCTACCTCGTGTAACATGATTTTTCATTAATACATATTTAATGCAAATACAATTGCTCTTGAATGGTCTCTCCACTGTCCCTCTTGCTGCTCCTTGCCTCCTCTGACCAAAGGCAATAATGCACACTGGTGTGTCATTCACATGCTAAACAGGGGCATCCAGGCACTTGTCCCCAGACTTACTAATCCATTGAGTCCCAAGACACAACCTTTCCTCCACGCCGAATGAATGCGTGAGCAGCAGCACCATCTGCAAATACCAATAGGAGAATATCAAGTATTCTTTGAGGCTGTATTAGACCCGCTTTGAAGGTGAAAGAGAAAGAGAGAGGGACTGGGATTTTTTTCCCTGGTATTTTCAAGGTCCTGCGATAAGCAACTGACTGTGATATCCGGCTGTCTGTCGGAATGATCTTCACTGGACTCAGAGGTGTTATTCTGAACGTCTGTCCTCCATCTGACCCCGCGAGATCTCGCTCCGTCTGCGCTCGTCCCTTTTATCTGTACTTTAATCGTTATTCTGTCGCCTTTTATGTTACCGCAGTTCTCAAATAATTAAAGAACATTTGAATAAATAGAAAATCATGAGTGATAAAACAGTTTGCTAATGTGAAAACACATATTTGCATTTAATTTTTTTAACACCTCTTCGCCCTGGATTTTAGTCCTTAGCTCTTAGGATGGATGGATGGATGGATGGACGGAAATTGTATGTATGTATTGATGGATGGATAGACAGAAAATGGATGGATGGACAGACGGAGGGAAAATGTATGTATTTATGTATTGATGGCTGGATGGACGGACAGACAGAAAATGGATGGATGGATGGATGACAGACAGACGGAAAATGTATAGATGGATGGATGGATGGATGGATGGATGCAAAATGTATAGATGGATGGATGAAAAATGTATATGGATGGACAGGCAGATGGAAGATAGACAGACAGAGAGACAATTAAATAAGGGAAAGACAAATAAATAAAAAGATCTGGATCATTTTATTTATTTTTCCCTCTTCATCCTGGTCTTATTTTATGAAATAACATTTAACAATCACTTAGAAATCTCTTCGGTCTCTCAGTCTTAGGATCATTTAGAGTCGTGCACAGACACACAGCGCAGTGTGTTGTGTGTTTTGGTCTACTCTGCTGACAAGAGACTGTCATTGTGACTCTTAACTTCAGAATGAACTCTAATAGCAGCCCACTCTCTCCCTCACTGCCTCTACCCTGACCCCTTCCCTCTTCCTTCCAATCTCTCTCTCTTTCTCTAAATCTATCTCCATTTCTCTCTGTTTCTCAGCCTAATCTCTGCAAGTCCGTGCATGAGTCATGCTGTCTGCCCACCCCATCCCTGTGCTGGACAGAGACAGTGGGAAGCACTTAATGACGGCCTTGTTTAGTAATTCATTATTGATGATGCCTGTTTTCTCCGACAGAAGCATTATGGGGGCTGATTTTCCCTCTTCTGAAAGACCACGTGTCCACACAGCCAACCCCACATCTGACTGAATTAAAAGATCAGCCCTCATTTATAATCAAACATGAAATCAAAAATTGAACCTATAAATGTTCCTTTATGTTCTATGATAATGTCCGACTGTGCATGATTCATCACTGTGCATATTAAACTAAAGAGTAATTTTTTAATGACTCCACTATTGTTATATATATATAAAAAAAAAGAATGCAGACAGTCTTTTTTATTGTAAAGAAAAAATGTGTGCTTTTCTCAACATTAAATATCTTTCTCTATCTCTTTAATGATTTAGTATTTTCTGCTGATGTAACCAAGGCCACGTGGGCTGGAAATACTGTAAAAACCAATATACCCTATATTATTTCCAGCTGAATTTTCAGTTTTATGTTGAATATTGGTTGTATTGCAGAAGTTAAATATATTTCTACACAAACACATATATATGTACAGTGTATGTATACACACACACACACACACTTCTTCCATTATTGCCTTGGGGAAAAGATGCAGTTCGCTGAGCATACGTTGACCTTTTGTGACCTTTTTTGGCATATAAATTTCCCCAATATATGGTATAAAAAAAGGTAACAGAAAATATATTTAAGCACCGTTTTAACCAACATATATATTAGCTAATAAATGGCATGCAATTAAAACATATACAATATGCATTTTAATTATTCTGATTTACAATGATTTTATTTTATTTTAAATATTTTATGAATTATTTATCATTTATGAAAGTTATAAACTAGATGCTTGAAATAAACCTACAAAATCACTGCTAGAGAAAACACACATTTGTATAATTGGATTGAAAACCTTTCAGACTGTGATAACAAGCATGTGCGTCAGTGTTCCTTGTTCCATTAAAAGTCATAATCGCAGACGAGCACTCTATCATAATAAGAGCATGACAATCCGACATGCCACTCTCTCCCAGGTTAAACAGCAGCAGATGGAGATTGTCTCTGGCTTCGTTTGTGAGCAGAATTAATTAGCAGTCACAGCAGCTGACACATCAGTTTTACACTGACCTGCAATTAAGAATAACACTTCTTTTTGGAGTGTGTGCATAGAACGGCCGTTTCATTGGCAACAGCCCGTGCTGCTTGATTTGTAATTAAAGTTTCTTTGGTCTCCGAGGCATTATGGGACTAAAGTGTACACCTCGGGAACCCGTGAAGCTCCCAGACAAATTTTCATAACTGATACATTTATTCCACATAATAGCTTTGTTCTGAAATCGAGTGAGCTGCAGTCTACATAGGCAGCTGCCTTCAAAGGCGACATCCTAACTGATTGAATGGGAAAATGGGGAAAACAAAAGGTCTTGAGAAGCATTTGTTTTAAATTAGAACTTATGTTAACTTGAGTGGCGCACCATGTGCGAGCCACTGTAAAAGACAAACGTTCATATAGCATGTTTTTACACAGAAAAACAATAAGGTAGGAATGGAATAACACAATCTGTGTGAAACAGCCCTAACTTATTTCCAATTTATTACAACAGAATTTTATGCTAGTGTGTTGCACTAATAAGCGCTCCCCAAGTACATGAAATACTTATTTATATATTTAGAACTACGTTATAGAATCCACTTTCTGCCAAGGAAGACATTTTAAAAAATGCAAGGAAAAACTCACAATTCTGAGAAGAAAAGTCTGAATTGTGAGATAGATTCACAATTGTGAGGAAGAAAAAGTCAAAATTATGAGATAATTCAAATCTATTTTTTATTCTGTGGTGGAAACAGAAAAAAGTCAGAATTATGAGATATAAGCTAAAAATTGTGAGATTAAATCTTTATATCTCTATATCTCACAGTTTTGAGAAACAAAAGGGCTTCCATACTATTTGTATCAATACTTTTTTATTAGATAGAATATAAGTATATATTCTATATATATATATAAGTATATATTCAAGCTTTTGAATTTAAGTATATATTCAAGCTTTTCACTTTCATATTTAGGCTTTAATCAGCATTTCTATACTCTATAATAAATGTATTTTTACACCAAGCTTGTTGTGACTCATTCTAGGATTGTTTTGTCTATTCGTGCAATTTCGCCTTCTATTCAAAAGCTTGAATTTTCAAGTGCAACAGAACGGCACATTCACACATAAATTATTTTTAATAAAAATATATCTTTAAATGAAGTCACATGAAGATAAAACCTGATTGCATAGCATTGTTTATCCTCAATTTGGGGACATTTTGTTGAAAAGCATCTGCAAACTTAACATTAGCATTATGATCTTGTGCCTTTTTATATCACCTTCCAAGCATCAGGCAACAGAATACCAAAATGAGGTATCTTAAAAGCATCTCAAAATGCTGTCTAGGTAGGCAGCTCGCTAGGTTTTAGAGCACTGGCTAACATGACAGCTTCATAAAGGACTAAGCTTAACTGAAATGCTTCTTTGTGCCTTTTGTCACCCAAACCCCCAGAATGCATTGGGGCAAGGGAGTGAGGCGATAAGTGCGAGGCAAAGACGCATTTGCTCCGCAGCAGTGGCCACGGTGCAGATGTTGCAGGTTATTTCCGTGAAGTTTCATCATGATGCTGGGACACTGAACTCTGGTAATCTGCGCTTCTCTCTGGAGTGTGTTTGCTTTGGCAAGGGAACACTTCAGCATGTGTGTGTCTCTGTGTGTGAGCATGAATTAATATTTATTTGAAAGTGTTAAAATTGTGCTGTATTGGTTTGTAGATGTTAATTGCATGGTAATTTGATGTTTCTGCTGATGGATTCGACATCATATCATTTCCATATGGATTTGTTACATTTGAGCCTAAACAGGCAAGGTGATTTTCAAATAGAAAATACTGTTTTGTGTTCACTTGTTTGCATACAATGTTTTTGTTTCAGTATGATGTGTGAGCTACAGAGGTCCATAACACTGTGTTAATGTAAAATCGTTCACGGTTAGTGAGGAATAAACAAGTGTTAAGTTAATGTGTGAAGTATGAAAGTGTCAGGAATGTAAAACAGGCCTAGGCCAGGTTGTACTCACCATGTTGATTGTTAATGAGATGCCACATTCGTTTACAGCACACTCAGGGATCCCTGGGGAAATTCCACAATGACACCTGATTCCTAAAATAACACAATTACACCCACAATTACATATTGATTGACCTCCATGGTAAATGTTATATACAAAATGTTTTGTGGTTATATGTAATAATCTGCTACCAACCGGAAATACGCAGTAAGCAAGTATGCAAAAGAACATGCGAATGCTTGACAAACGCCAGAAAGCTGTATTTCACTAGCCTACTGAACATTTAACTTTAACAGAGTACTCTCATTTTAGAAAAAACGTTTACTTAAATACATTTTAAAGCCTAATATCTTGGTTTTACTTAGCTACTACATTTCATTAAAAACAAACGGCCCTCGTTAGTTCAAGATGGAGATATAAGTAGCCTACCTGCTAAGAGAAACAATAGCAACGTCTGATTCGCTAATGAATCATTCTTGTGAGCCGATTCTTTTAGAAAAGCTCGGTTCGAATCAGTCAACGATCCAATCACGATCTGATTCTGAACTGATTCTTTTGCAGCTGTTCAGGTCAACTTACTGATTCAAATCTGTTCGGAGTGAGTCTCTTGTTTATCTTTTCCCGAATTGCTCTGAATCAAAACGAGCACGAACTGGGAGTTCATACAAAATTGACAGAAAACGTTTTTGCGTTCTATTGCTGCGTTGTTGACCGTTTGCGTCTCGCGCATGCGGTTTTTAGAAGTTAAAATGTTTAAAATTTAGTTTAAAAGTTTAGTCTTGCTTTAAAATTAAAATCATATTTATCCTATACATTACACTAAACTGTTAAAAAATAAAATAATAAAAGGACAAGCTGTTGAAACACAAAGTATGCTTTAGCTAATGTAGGTGTGTCAAAATTAACATAAAAATGTAAACACAATTTCCCCAAGTGGGCTCAGTTTTTAAATGATATATAATATATTATAGAATGTTTATGCTTTCATTACACTTTTTAAAAATATGTTGTTGTTTTTCTTTATTTGCACACACACTTAGTAAGTAGCTAATCTTTCATATTAAAGGGTTACTGCACCCCAAAATTAAAATTTTGTCATTAATCACTTACCACCATGTCGTTCCAAACCAGTAAAAGCTGGCACTGTTGAGGCCCAGAAAAATATAAAAGACATTGCCAAAATAGTCCATCTGCCATCAGTGGTTCAATCTGAACTTTATGAAGCGACTTTGTCTCATCTGCATCACCGTAGCGCCATTTTGGAGAATATCCGCTGGACGCAAACTGCGTACGCTGTTCTGTGTCAGCCGCACCACACGGATACGTCTTCTACATTTATTTATGCTTTGATTTGACTGAAAACAACGTATCTGTACAGTGCGGCTTACACAGAACAGCGTAAGCAGTTTGCTTCCAGCGGATATTCTCCAAAATGGCGCTACGAAGCTTTTGCTGGTTTGGAACGACATGGGGATAAGTGATTAATGACAAAATTTTCATTTTGGGGTGGAGTAACCCTTTAAAAGTTTAATCTTTTGATTAGACAGCTAGAAGTGTTTGCACTTGTGTAGACTAGAGTATCTCGTACCCTTGAGCTAACCTTAACTCTGCCTTGTTTTTCAGAATTGTTCATGCCGTTGATTTCAAACCGTTATTTGGCTATCCTTGGATCCTCAAACAGCCCAGCAAGAGCTCATGCCTCTCTCCTAAAGACTTTAAGGCTTCCAGCTGTCATTACTTTCTCTAAAACCAAGCAATGGACCGTTGTGAGCCAAGCCAGCACTAACCGGTATTTTCGGATGGGGGAAGCTCTGAGTAGCCACCGAATGAGGGTAAACCTTTCCAAAAACACAGAAGATGTTCTTATTTTGTATTGAATCCTAAATCTATTGTTTGATCTAATTATTCTGCCTCTAAGGCCCTTTTATCCCGGCACTGCTGATGAAACCGAAGCGAAAGAGGAGGCAGAGTGTGTCTCCTGGTTGTTTGAGACATGCTAGGACATCCATAGTACAGAGAGAGAGAGAGATAAAGAGCGAGAGATAGAAAGAGAGCGAATAAAAGAGTACTGAGTGATTCAGTCACGTACAGCCCAGGCATTATCTAGCCAACAATAAAAGATTACATCATATCAGCTGGCATAATTTCTTCAAGGTCTTTTATTGATTCTTTGAATGGTGAGTGCAGCTGTTGAAAGTGTACAAAAGAAAGCCATTGTACTTACGGGATCACATCAGGATTTTATAGGCACACAGAAATGATTTGACGATTCAGCTTTCATTCGGAGGATGATCACAACTTTCATGTGGCTTTGTAACAGGTACACAACACTCCAATTATGTTTAATTCCTCTTTGCATGCAAGATGAGCCAGTACTCTAAACTGAGAACAAAAATTTGACATACTAGTGAGAAAATATATTACAGTTTAGTGTTATACTCTCATCTGTCACTGTTACGAATTCAAAGTAAAGCAAGTGTTTTAGTTTTACAAAACTATCTGTAAAATAAACATCGGCACCCATGTAGTCCACGTAATGCCAAGTAGACTATTGGGTAGTAGTCCGTTGTGACGTCTAGTGTGAAATCAAGGATGCAGTGGCGCAAAGAGGGCACTGTTGAGCATACTTTTTATATAGTAAAATATAAAATTGGCAAAATTTAGAAGCCAAAATTCACTATCTAAGCAAGCAGCCAAAGAACCAATGCAACAAATGAACGAAATCTGCACTGGCAACTTTTCGCCTTCATGCGAAACTCCTGATCATGCAGATTCCTACAGAAATTACTGGATTTCTTACACAAAAACATAAAGGGTCCGTTGTCTGTTGTCAATCGTGTAGTGATGTATGAAGCACAGCTCACAGAAGTTACCTTGAAACCAACAGCTTTCAATTTCGCGAAATACGTGTGACAGGCTTGAATCCGTTGCGAAATTTGCACTGGGAAATCGCTTGCCTACGCAAAATACCCAATTACGCAGATTCCTATTGAAATGACTTTCGTTTCGCACATAAAATTTCACAGAGCAGCGGTAAATGTGACTGGACCTTAAGAATCAAAACAATATTAATTTTTGAACATGGTAAAGTGTATCATTTCTGCTCCACTAGTTGCATCAAAAAGAATTGCAATTACTTTTAGTGCCACTAAATGACACATTTCACCTTTAAACCTAAGTTTTAAATGAACTGTTGTAAACTGAAATTGCATTATGTAATAGGTTAAACCCATGAAAGTCACTGACGAGTAAGAACAAGGTGGGCGGAGCTACTGAGGAGTTTATTGATCCATTCGGGGGTTTCTGAGTGACTTAGGACAAGGGGTCTCACTCTCTGGACTGCACAAATCAAGGTAATTGTGATTGGCTCAAGCCAGGGGTCGATGACTGATTACTCCACTGAAGAACAACATCTGTTCTCTGCCAGTTGCCGACAGATCACTTTGATAACGTTTAATTATGCAGAGGGTCACTGGACCAATTAGATTACTGCTCAATTACTCCAGAAAATGGAATTGATAAGAGAAGACAAAAACATTAATGATTTTGCGAGATTGTTGCTATGTGCGGAGAGATTTATTACCCTGCGAGGATGTAAATTTGTATGGGTTAGATTTGTCCTCAGGGCACGACAAATTCATGCAAAATACACCAGCAACTGGGGATTAATCTTTCATAACAAACAGAAAAATAGTTTTTATATTTTTGAACGTACTTGAATATGAATGTTGGAAATGAATAAACATGATATATGTAAGAAAAACAAGAATGTTTTAGTCGAATCTAATGCTCGAGAACTGATTGTGATGAATACTGTACATGAAAAATATTTAACACCCACATAAACCCTAACAGAAGTTGAATTTATGAATTTATGTAAGTCTTTTACAACTGTTATGAACTACTTTATTTTCCAAGGTTGCATTCCTGTCCTTTGAAATAACACAAAACTTGAGGAAGCGGAAAGATCGTGCGCACACACACACACACACACACACACAAACCTTTTGTGCATCTCAGAGACTACTTGTGTTGTTTCGCTGCACTCAGGAAGGATAAAGAACATGGAGAGGACGCTGCCCTGGTGGGACAGGAAGTAGAGACGCAGAGGGGAGCAACTTCACCTGCTGATCACCTTCAGTCTGACCAGTGGAACTGGCCTCTGATTGGACATGTCTGATAGCCCATCCAATTGATGGGAATGGGAGAGAGAGAAAGGAAGAGGAACCTGATGACAGTTCCCTGCAGAGATGAAACTCTTCAGAAGCGCTCAGAGAGAAGATGACACTTCATACCACATCATTTGATAGGATTCAGAGAGGGTTATGGATCCTGTCACACAGCCAAATGAAGTCGAGGGGAAAACCGAGTCCCTGGGCTCTTCTCTGCTCCAACACCAGCCTGTAAATATCATGCATTATTGATGGGATAAAATTTTCAATCTTGTTAGTTTTAAAGCTGACAATATGCCGGGCAAATTAAAGATGTGATGTTTGATGCTATGTATAGAGAAAGCATCTTCTAAATCAAAATGTATGCCATAATGAATATACGAAAATCACAAATGAGATCTCGTTAATATCTCAGATGTTTCTCCTAGAAATCAATGCAATTAAAAAGAGAGCAAATGGAGATTTCGCTTTTTTTTTCTGTTTCCTCAGAAAAAGGCCCTATCTCACATCTTCTCTTGAACTTCTACTCCGCAATTATACCAAAATCTGTAATCTATACTACAGAATATTTTAATAATAAAAAGAACATTTTTTCCATTATAAAGAACCTTTTGTGCAATTGAAAGTTTCCATGGATGTTAAAGGATCTTCAAGGAACCATCAATGGCAATAAATAACCTTTATTTTCAAGAGTATAAAGTGAAATTAGGAAGTGTTCTCCTTTCCAAGTAATAATAATTATATATTTAAAAATGTCAGTGGATGGCAATATGCCTGAGAAATTTTAAAGCGGGAACAAGCACATTAAATCACGGATTATTCTTGACGTGTGAAACGGTCATTGGGGAATTGGATTTGACATGGCCATACATGAAGTAAATCCTATTTGAAGCTAATCGTTTTAAACACACTTTCATGCCAAAAACCTGACAATGCAGTCTCCCACACACTGTTCAGAATAATGTTGTTGAGACAATAAAGGATCATGCATTACTCAGCTGATTGTGAATGCTCTTTCATTTACCGAATAAATGACGGCATTTATCCAGCACCACAGCGATTCCCTGTCTGTCTGTATGTGGACAGAGACATATCTATATGCACACTCACAGTAAATGTTGCTGAGGCCCATTATGAACCATCTAAATTATCATAACATTATATTACCAAGCAGTCTTTCACATCATGACCAGAAATGGCCCGAGCAGTGAATAATCATCAGTATAATATTGAGATCTGCTCTCAAGTGCCGATGCCTGTGAGGAAATAGCGGCCTCTATCTCCAGAATGACAGGCATTACGGGTTTAGACAAGTTTATTCAGCAAAATAACCCATATTTGATTTTTCAGCTAAAAAAAAACTGTATTGTGAGTATGATTATTCATAATTTGAAATAGTAGTTATACCGCCCACTAATAGCTTCAGGTCAAAAACTGTGTTGCGGTGAGTGATGAGACATCCCTTCACAAAGACAAATGACCATTGCTGTGGTCAATTACATTTTAAATGGATTTCATTGGCTGTAAAAGTTAAATAAAATTGGCAGAAGTGTAATTAGATTGGAAAATGTGTACTTTACCAAATGTGAAGGGCTTAATGCAATTAAAAAGAGTAAAAAAATATGTTTTTTGCCATGGAAATGTAACTAAGGCTGAGAATTATTAGAAATCAGGTCAGATTCCAGGAATTTTTATTTTATTTTATTTTATTTTATTTTGGCTCAGAAGAATTCTTCTAGGTTTAAATGGATATTTCACCCAAAAATGGAATTTCTTTTATCATTTACCCACCCTCACATAAATACAAACTGGTATGAGTGTCTTTCTTCCATTGAGTACAAAAGAAGATTTTGACGGTAGCCACTGACTTCCGTAGTATGGAAAAAAATACAGTGGAAGTCAATGGCTACCGTCAACTGTTTGGTTACCAACATTCTTCTAAATATCTTTTTTTTGTGTTCAACAGAAGAAAGAAACTCATACACGTTTGGAACAGTGGGTGATGGCAGAATTTTTTTTTTTTTTGGGTGACCTATCCCTTTAAGCACCATTTCTCACGTAGCCTACTATACAATTTTATGTATTGGTGGGCAGCTGTTTATGGTTGAGGCAACAAGTCCTGACCTGATTTATAACCAAGGCAAGAAATACAAAAAAATAACAACAACAAACATGGCAGTCCTGTTTAAAATGCCAAGTCACTCTGGACTTGCAGTTAACTGTCTCACTGCTGCAGTATCGACCGCAATAACTGCACTGCTTTTCAGAGCCACAGTCACAAATTCTAATTATTTGCCAATAAACACACGTATTGTCAAGATAAAAGCCTAGAGAACAAAAGATGACTGAAATGATCAATATAAACAATCTTTGTAAAGACATTCATTTTTAACACGATTTCAAGCAGCATCTCAAATCGGTGATGCTACCTCACCTTAAAGCAGCCTAGAGACTATAGGTTAGCCATTAGTGTTACTGTTTTGGTAAATATACACAGCCTTTAAAAGATCACTGTAATGAGCCATAAAACAAGATGATCAAATGCTTTGAAGAGCATGCATATCAAAAATGACACAATATTCAATGAGTCCTCTCTCTGCAAACATTGAGTCACTGTACAAATGGAGGTTAACATCCTCTGCTGCTTGCATTACAAAGAACTGGATCACCACTGAAACACTATCTTGCAGACGCTTCTGTCACAAGGTGATCAATACAAGATGTGTGCGTTGTACTAGATCTAACAAACCCTGCTGTTAGGGATCATCTGCATTTTACGGGCTTGTCTGAGAGATGAAGGGAAAATAAATTTGTGTCAGTGCAATAAACACATGTATTTTATATACATGCATAATTACTGTGATCATGGGAACTTGGGAATGCAGATGCTTGTAATTTTCTCAGCTGATGATAACATTAAAAGTAATTTTATGGGAAACAGTTTTGCAGGGGTTTCATTCTGCAAAAAACTGTATACTGTATGTTTATGTGATGACAATGTTTCTCATTTCATAATGCATACTTTTTACATACTTTTTTTTTTTAAATACAAAGTATTCAGCATTTATCTATTATAAATATAGCCCTTATCATGGAAAACATTTACAAGTTAACAAGTTTAGCTTGTGATTTTTGTAAGCAGTGTATATTTTGAATATACCTATAAAGGAACACTGTTGTAATTAGCAGAAATTGACTGGTTTGAACCTACAACCATTAAGTTACCGGCCATAAGGAGCCAGATCATTAAACACGGGGCTTCTATTTTTCTATTTATCTTTATATTAAACGAATAAAAAGGTAATGCAACACATACCTAACACCCTAGAAACCCCATAGCAACAGGCCAACAAGTTTTCAAAACAGTTTGCAACTAAATATCAACACCTTGGCAGCCAGCCACAACACCTTATCAAGGACCAATGTAAAAAAATAATAGTAGTGGTTGTAATAATGATAATAATAATAATAATATATATATATATATATATATATATATATATATATATATATAATTATTATTATTATTATTATTATTACTTTTACTAAATTATTAATATTATATATATATATATATATATATATATATATATATATATATATATATATATATATATATATATATATATATATATGCCAATAACATTTTCAAGACGGGGAAAAGTTACCATTGTGTTTACATTTAACCCCGTCTTGACTTGACCAAGCAAACACGGCGTCCTCACGCGCTGCTCGGTGTGCAGAAAGTTACCGTCAAACAAACTTTATCTGCCGTCTGAAAGACCCTCCATAGGTGCCCACCAGCCCCTCAAGGAGCTCTCTAGACATCTATGCGGTTGCTTTAACTGTCAATTCGATGTCGCAGTGGACGATTTTCAGCCATTCTGACTATATACGCGAAAGGATCCTGTAGTTTCTCAGGAAAGACGACGAGTAAACTCTGGAAGTAAACCTGTACGGCTCGAAAGCGGGACTATCGTCGGAATACAAACACTTTTATTGCTCTGGCTTCATTTCATCTTCATTCGTGCTGATTTGGAGGAAACATGGCACGAATGCTGAGCAAGGAGCTGCCGGATATCGAGGTATAAACACTGTGTTTCGTAACATAAATGAACCCGTATTGTTATATTGAAAGTCTGATGTGCGTTAAGATGAATCTGTGATACTAAACATTAATGCAGTACTTGTGAAAGAAGACATATTTCTTAATGTGAAACCGTCGCATTTTCATGTGAAAATCCTCAACTTTTTATCCAACCTTAAGTCCATAAGTTCCCTTTAAAAGTAACCGGAGTCATATGTTTACGTTGTTGTTTTTCTGGAAGTATGAAAGTTCAGGCAGTAGTTGGGTGTTTCAGGTCAAAGTTTCTTCTCAAGTCAATTATTGTAACAAACGTCGGTTATTTTGTATTCTGATACCAGTCTTTCATGACAATACATTTTGTACAGTTATAATCCACAACTGACTCTTTTGCAGTGGTCAGTTAACCCTTTATGCAACATTCCTGCTGTGTACAGTGTGTGTTTGTGTGTGGCTGTGTTGAAGTACCAGAGTAGTGTATAATGTGCAGTATACACTATATTCTGCATACTTTTTTTAAATTAGTATGTGGGCCAGTGCGTAGTATTTAGTATTTTTAGTCCGTTCTTTTAGTGTTTTGTCAATTTACAGTAACTGTTGTGATGTTGTTGTTGTTGTTGTTGTTTTTTTCGTGGTTGATAAAATGTAGCATGTTGGATTGTGGCAACATGCTACATTTCCTATTCCCTATTGATTCCATTGAAAATTCACAATACTAGAGCAAAAACTAATATGCTATTGGACACACTCATAAAAATAATTAATGTTTATAAAAGAAATTACAGTATCAGACAATGGCCAGTGTAGCCCTCAGGCATTTCTCAATGAAGTAAACTTTGCTGAGTGTTTTTCATGTAAATATTGAAGTAAACACTCAGAAACAAAGAATTGACATAAGAACAGTGAGTTTTTCCTCTTTTTTATTGTTAATATATTTGTTTGTTTAATAATAATCAGGCCTATTAGGCCACATTTGAACTTCAAGTCTACCCAAAAGTTAAAATTTTCTCCTTCAGGTCATCCAAGATGTAGATTAGTTTGTTTTTCATCAGAACAGATTTGGAGAAATTTAGCAATACATCTCTCTCATCAGTGGATCCTCTGCAGTGAATGGGTGCCATCAGAATGAGAGTTCAAACATCTGACAGAAACATCACAGTAATCCACAAGTAATCCACATGTATCCAGTTAATGAATTAATATCTTGTGAAGTGAAAAGGTTTTTATCTATAAACAAATTCATCATTAAGACATTTTAACTTTAAAACCGCTGCATTCAGCTAAATAGTCAGAAGCAATGTTGGAGTCCTCTATACATAATTTTGCATAATATTACAAGTGAAAACAGTTCTAAACAAATCTATGGATTGGATTTTGATGTGAGAGGACAACAGGGGATGACCTTTTTTGCTTAAGGAAGTCTTATTATGGATTATGGACTGGTATTTTGTCCAGAAGTGATAGTTAAATTTAAAATGCTGTAATGATGAATTTGTTTCTCACAAACACAATACATTAAATGATGGACTAGAGTCGTATGGATTATCTGTGGATTATTGTGATTTTTTTTATCAGCTGTTTGAACTCTCATTCTGACGGCACCCATTCACTGCAGAGGAATGGCATTATGTGCATACAGAAGTTTTACTTACTGTGCGCAGTATACATACTGCAAAAATAATGAGAGTAGTATGCTAGTGTGCTGTTTTGGACATATCCTCTGTGGGTGTGAGGATACTGGTTGTTAAGATCAGGAAAGTGTTCCTGGAATGCTGCCATAACAAATTCTGTTCCACTAGTTGAATACAAATGATGTGTGTTGCAGCAAAGTGTTGAAGCACAATGGAATTGTTGGCAGTCGTTTCAGTGGTGTATACACAGGATTTCTTTTAAAACCATTTTGAAGTGTTTTAATGATATATGCATGCCTTAAGGGTTGTGCTATAGACAGCTTCTGCATTCATTTGGCATTCAGCTCTCATTCTTGTAAAGAGTATTGCGATCCAAACAAGCAGTGAGTGAACACACTGGAAATAATGGCATGTCCAGATAATCCAATTTCCCAGTTATTATACGGTTAGTTAGGTCTGAGTTGCAGACTGCAATGCTGTAATGCGTCTCAAAACCATGTGGTTAATAAGCTGTACTGCTAACCATGTGAGAATCACATGTCAGTTTGTAGCATTAACTAAATCAGGAGTATAAGGAAGTCCAGCTATCCCTGTATTTCACTGTTACCTGTTCTGGCTCTGTGGCCTATGCTAAAAGTTCAGTCAGATTCTAATGGTTTTCTACTGACGTTTAGTCAATATGACTGGCCAATTTTAACTTTGTCCTTTGTCTTTCCTTCATCGAGTTGCAATAACGTGTCTGACAATGAATTGTGACAGAGCTAAAATAGCAAATTTGATTTTATAGAAAAGTCCCAAAAGCTTCACAAAAAGATATATTCCGAGTGCCAAGTGATAAAATTTATCAGCAGCCAAACATTGGTTCTTACATTTAGATTTAAGATTTGAGACGAAGGTTGAGCTTGAACATGACTTGATTAAACATTTTGGAAACTTTTGCAGATAACACTTCCAATTGGAATATGTAGACTTGCAAGTGCTTGAACTGAAATGTTATAAACTCTTTAAAGCATTCTCTAATTGTCTAATTTGTTTTGTACGTATATTTTATTCTACGTGTTGACCACCAGAAATGTAGATTAAGTGCTTTAATGGATAATCTGTGATGTTTTCATTAACATTTCATTGAATGGACAGCATTTCTAAATAAATTTTAATTGACTGTTAACATAATTTCAGTGCTTTAAGCCACAGCTTTAAAGATTAAAGGAAATTCAGGGCAATTAGGCCTAAAAAAGCTACTTTGAAACGTTTTGTGAAAAACACTATAAAAATGATTGTGAACTGAATTGAATTTCTTAATACATTTATTTTATTTTAAAACAGAATTTTAATATCATTTGATATTTCCATTAAACAAAAAGACGAACATTTGTTTTGTAGGTGCTTTTTCCAGATTCAACAATGCGGTAGGAATATGCTTTAAAATTATTTGTACTACTTTCACTAAAGCTGTGTAACTGGGAGTAAACAAGTTAAGTTTATGCTTATTTTCCGTTCTAGTGCTCTAGGTTGTTCAACATGTGCATGTGTTTAGGCAAACCAATCAGATATCTGGCAGCATGTTGTTCTCGCTCTACAGGTAAAAACCCCCTTTGGTGTCAAAGCCAGAGATTTCAGAATATGCTTGCTGTGTTTAAGGATGCATCTGTTTTAGCATCCTAGTGCTGGGGTTCCTGAACTTTTTTTTTTTTTTTTTTTAGGTGTAAAATATTTTAACAAAGTACCTCCTGAGATTTTAAGTTAATATTTCAATAATTTACAAAACACATTCACATGTTTACAATTCTTTAATATCGGTTAACCATGCGTTCACACCGCCGCCGGCGAGAGCGTCAAAATTCACTCTGGTCGCCCTGCCAACAACGCTGTAGAAAGATTTGTTGACGCTCTGACGATCGAACACTTGGTCTTATATTTAAAGTAGCCGCAAAGGAAACAAGCATGTTCTTGTGCAGACTGACCACAAGTAAGGTATAAGTTAACCTCATGAAATATTTAAATGTGAAAGTAAGAAATTGATCGATGGAAAGAACTTAACAATTCTAGTTACATGTTTGCTAACGAAATAAACCAATAAAAGTCATTTGTGTGGTGTGTTTTTTTTGTGTTCATGGTTAAGTGCTAGTCTAATTTCAGCATGCAGTTTATAGGAGACGTTTACTAGCCTTGGTCTTTATTTAACATTAATTTGTGCGCAGCCTACATTACAAACTTCCTGGTTGAAGTGTAGCGTAAATGCAATTGGTCAAATCGGTGTTGTTTTGAGCAAATGAATTGCATTTCCGCTGAAAAAACAAGCGTTCTAGCATGGAAATGCTTGGGAACTAATGTGGTTGGAATCAAATTTTACAGGACTTCAGCAGAGGACTTCTACATTCCGATTGGTTGCTGCCGAACCGTGTCATAGCTCATTACCATAAAGTTGACCTGACTTCAACTCTCCTCAACGCCCACACCGTCCAAGACACGGCGCACTGTGCCGCTACTCGGCGGAGCTCTCCGCCAGCTCACATTTAAAATGAATGACTTCCGGCCACTTTGACGCTCTCGCCGGTGGTGGTGTGAATGCACCGTAATAGTCATATGACATGCAAATAAACAGATAAAATATACATTTTAGTAAATATGTAGGGCTGGATGACTCTGCTGCTAATAGAAATGGTTACATTTAAGGGTGTTCACATCTGGGTTTACTCTTTACAAGAACCAACCAACTAACACTGCAAGTTACAATACAGATATTCTTAAATTCTTCACTTTCAACACATCAAATCCTCAAGTTTTTGTTTAGGTGGGCAGACTATTGGTGAAATACTGTAAACTTCTGTCCACCAAATCTCTACCCTAGTGCATACTCACCTCTTCTTCATAACTGCATGCTGTTGTCTTTTTTGTATCTGTTTTGCATAGGATTTCACAGTATATAGTGTAGTAGATGGCATTGCAGACATTTATAATTCTATACTTGTTAAGATAATTAAAAAAAAGCATAGGCGTCATTTACTTTTGCCATGGCCGATTTGCTCCCCGCCATTTTCTGAAATAGCCTCTGGCAAGGATGTATCTAATATAGAGGATATATCTCCAATTGTTGAGTAAGAGTTTTCTTTTCATTGATGCGTTATACAGCAATGAGTGATGATCTTAAATTTTGTTTTGACGTTTAATGTTTTCCTGAGTTGTTGTAGCAGAAAGTGATAGAAGTAGATTTAATATGGGTATATAGGTGGCTGATTTTAGAGAATTTAAAGGGATAGTTCACCAAAAATGAATATTCTCACCCTCAAGTTGTTCCAAACCTGTATGCATTTCCTTCTTCTGTTGAACACAAAATAAATAAGGAAAATACAATCGAAGTCTATGGCTATCAGCAACTGTTTGGGTACCAATATTCGTCAGTGTTCAACAGAAGAAAGAAACTCCTACAGGTTTGGAACAACATGAGGGTGAGTGACATTTTTGGGTGGTCTGTCCATTTTCGGTCCATTTTAATAGCACCCAATTATGGTTACATCCTTATTTAACATCACCATTTAAAGGGTATTTGCCCATTGTACCTTGCGTCTGTAGTCAGGTTGATTGTAGACATAATGGTGTTGGTTACGCTACACAAGGTGGAAAATGTTTAGCACTTGCTCTCGTCATGAAACTCGTTGCATGTTAATACAAGTAAAGATGACTGCGTCTCCATGCCGGGCAACACTAATGCAACCTTTATGGAGAGCAGAGGAGAGTAAGTCAAGCCCTTCATTAGCATCTTTATTCAGGCCGTAATGACAACACTGATGTGACCTTCGGCTCTTCGCTGCACTTAAGACTGGGACTAAATGACTCCTGTCTGCCATTGAAAATGGCTTTCTAAATCTCATAATAATTGCCATCTCTGGAGCAATTAAATCCTCCATTTTTCTGCAGTTCTGTCAGATGTCTTATTTTAATATCCATCCGCACTTCTGAAAGCGCTAAATGTGGGGCCCTTTTGTGTGCACATGTAGATTAATTAAAATCCTCCTGGACTGCTATTAGAGTTCATTAAAAAACCCACAGCAATACAGCATTTAAACAAAGAGGTATGACTCCGCTGGCAGACCTCTGCGCCTCTCCCAGCCCGTGCTCTCATCAGACGTCTGGAACGCTGACAGGGGATTGCTCCAAAATAAAATGCAAATGAAATTTTATGGAAATAGTTGGCCACTCGAAAAGCTTGCATGTTATTGCAAATCACTGAGGCTGCAAGCGCTCTGCTTTTTAACCCTTAAGACTGTAGCTGCAAAACATCTCGCATCTCCCTCGCTCTGTTTACCCTCTGCACGATGTAGAAAATTTTGCATCAGGAATGGATGTTGGATGTTTTGAGTACAATTTGCACTGGTTTACCACACAGACGCTTCAGCTGCTTCCCTGCTGTTCGAGGTGAGGTCGCCTACAGGCAGACATTAGTCCTAAAATCGTGTTTCCTGATTATTTTATCGCCTAGTACGTGTGCAACTGGTATTTGCACCATTTATCAAAGCGTATGACAAACTGAAATCCTGTTACAAGTCCATGGCATTAACAAATAAATATTTGCTGCAAAGGTTGCCAAAAAGCTGCTATATTTAACCAGTGACAGTCTAAGAGGTGGAGACAGACCATTCATTGAGAAATGAATGGGAGAAATGCAGAACAGAAGTCCAGCCTTCCAGTTAAAAGAGCCAATCATCTTTTTGAGAGCATTTGCTTGCTGTAGAATGCTTATGTGCATTACCAGCATTAACCTGAAAAATACCTAAAAAAATTTTTTATTTTAGCATCTTTTGGAGATGATATTGGTAAAGAAGCATTTTTTTTGCTCTCATTATTAGCCGATTTTATTCTGAATTTGAAAAAGCAATGTCAATGTGTATAAGATTGCCCAAATCTTTAAAAAAACTACTGTAGTTCAAATGTGTCAAGTTCTTAGAAATGTACTTTTTGTATTCATGTTAGATCCATGTGGTTTTGATTTACATAAAAAAAAAAAATAATTTATGAATCACATGGTGTAACCATTAATTAATGCATTTTAATTACACGTTGAATGTTAAGAAAAATTAGTGAAATTAATTACCAAGTATTTAATGTATTTGAAAGGTAATTACCAAGTATTTAATATATTTTAAAGGTATGAAGTAATTTATATAAATATAAAAAATGATTAATTCATAAATAAGTTAATAATTCTTTATTAATTCAAAAATAATTTTAGGGAGTCAAACCACATGACATTTTACAACCTGAACTAAACAATAAATAAACAAAATTAAAATCTTTTAAGTCATTTATATATTTGTTATTTCTAATTTATATAATTTTAATCATTTCTAATTATAAATATTTTATTTAAATTATAGAATGTTTATATAGATAAGTTATATTATAAATTGTTTAAATTATTGAATGTTTATATATCTATAAATGGCATAAATGTTATTCAAAACCAATAAATCTAATATAAGTACAAAGATTATATTTCTAAGGAATTGACACATTCAAACACTATTTTTCTTGTCTTTTAAACGTTTAGACAGTCTTATAAACCATTGACCCGTATTTCAAATTTGGAATAAAATCGGCTATATTGTGTGTTGTTGAATAAACCAATAGATATGGGTCAATGATATGACGCTTATGTTACTGAAACCTAATCTTGACAGCGTTTTGGAGATTTTCAGCTGTGTTTGTATGCCGCCGAGCAAACTGACTTGCCTCAAAGCGACTTTGATTCCACCCTGCTGTGTGTCGTATTTTGATTGCCGTCTCTGTTTCAGATGCAGGCAGGCCTGCGTGTGGCATCTTGTTTGGTGCAGTGGTGGATCAGTAATTGCACCTCTGCCAGGGTTGGGTCAGACTGCTCTTGTAATCAATCAGTACAGCAGAGACGGTACAGAGGGGTTTGTCACAGAGCCACCGTCCCTTGAATGCAAGCAGAGAACCTTCTGCAATGCCAGCACATACCTGGCCGCACGATTTATCCCACCTCCCCCTCTTCCTCCGATCCCCCGGGGGGGGGGGGGGCCGTACGCGTTCACCTGATCACATGTGACCCCTCTGTCTGCTGCAATCTCTGTCTGCAAACTCAATCCCCCTCAGTGGAGTTCATCACCCAGGCTCCCTCAGGCCAGTCAGCTCGTTTACACACCCAAGAAGCATGTGGCATATTGAACCTTTTTTTCCTTTTCCCAATCCCCCCTCTCTCTCTCTCTCTCTGTTTCTTCTCCACTGAGAGCAGATAAAGCCTCGGTCATCAAGCCCTGATTCTTTACAGTTCATTTCCCTTCTGTTTCTCTGCTAATTGTTTTTCGAGCCTCAACATGGCCAGGGACCATTTCAAATGCTGCATAATGAGGCTCTGGCGCATATTGGCCATTACCGAATTAAACCGCCTCGCAGAAGGAGTGGCCAGACGTGCCCGATGCTGCACCGTGAGTGGCTGGGGATGTTGATTGACAGGCTGAGGGGAGGGTTTTAGGCCGGTCTAGCTGGCACAGAGAGAGGGAGAGTAAACGATTCATACACTGCTGACTCGCACCTTCAGACGCCCTCTGCAGGACGGATATGAGACAAACAAAAAGCACAGATTGCCTTAAAGGAATAGTTCACCTAAAAATAAAAGTTCTGTCATCATTTACTCACTCTGTATGACTTTTTTCTTTTGTGGGATGCAATTTAGAGCATGATGTTCAAGCCGCACTTTTCCATAAAATTGAAGCGGATGGTGACCCTAACTGTCAGGCAAGAATTTTAGTGAATAGCGACTTCAATTTTAATTTGTTCCTGACACAAATATATCACGATTTTAGAAGACTATGAATATGATATGGTGCCTTTTTTTACTTTTTTGAGACTGACAGCCCCTTGTCACAATCCACTTTCATTGTACACTGAAAAAAATGGATTTAAACATTAAGTTAATTTAACAAACAATTACAAAGGTATATTAAGTAACACATTGAAGTAAAGGTGACATTTTGAAGTAGGAAATCTGAAATAGTACTGTCTTGTAAAACATACAATAATATTTACTTACAACTTTGAAAAATAACTTGTTTACAGAGTACATAAAAAAATTCACTCAGGAATTGCTAGTCAGTTTCATAAATAATTACAAAGAATTTGCAAGTAACACACTGAAACATGAAATTTTGAAGTAGAAAGACTGAAATCATATTTTTGTTTTATCTACAACTTTGAAAAATCTTCTCAGACATTATGCTAGATATCTGCTTTTGTATTGCACAGAAGAAACAAAGTCATCCAGATCTGGAAAGCCATGAGGGTGTGTACATGATTAAATATGTTAACTTTAGAATGAACTACCTCTGTAACCACTTAATTGCCTCGTAGGTTAGATATAGCGAGGAAAGAGAACATTTGATTATGTTTGTATCATCTATTTGGTCAAATTTTACTATCCGTATTTTGTTCAGTCTCATATTTCCCTTGCTGTCCACCCACATTTCCCAGCAAGCAAAGTTTACAGCCTTCAATGCCTCGGCAATAGGGAAGGATTGAGTGATCTGTATGTATTTTTTTTTGTTTTATTCTCAGTGGAGAAAATCAGGCAAGCCTTCGCTTTCACTGCCTGACTCCAAAATCATTTCTCTGTACTCTGAAGTTGCTGACTTATAATCCATATGACCCTTTTTTATGAATTGAAATGTCTTGTTTTGAAAGATTCAAGGTTAGGAAAGTTCCTCTGGCGTAGACATGCATAACATGAAGGCTTGACCATTTCAAAAATGAGCTAAATGACTCACAAGCTCCTTTATTTAACTAAATGGACCCAATCTTTAGTCGTTTAATTGATGGAAGTAATATCATGCATGAAGGATGACAGCTGTTTTTAAGTTCCAGTGATTATATCAATATTGTGCTCAGTAAATCTGAATGTAATGACAGTAAACAAATTAGTTTATGAAAAAATATATGTTTAAAAAGTCATTTTTGGGAAACGGTGTCATTGGCGCCAAAAATTTATTTTATTTTATTTTTTTTATATATTTTGAAAACCACATTAATTTCATTTTTCATAAAGAAATTATTAGTGCTGTCAAGTGACTAATCGCGATTAATCGCATCCAAAATAAAAGTTTTTGTTTACATAATATATGTATGTGTACTGTGTTTATTTATGTATATTTAAATACACACACATACAGTATATATTTTGAAAATATTTACATGTATATATTTATATATAATAGAAAATATAAATGTATATTTAGTATATAAACATAAGTTTTTCTTAAATATATACATGTATGTGTTTGTATTTATATAATAAATATACACAGTACACACTCATATTATGTAAACACATTTTTTTTTATTTTGGATGCGATTAATTGTGATTAGTCGTTTGACAGCACTAGAAATTATATTTTTAAAATCAATTTAGTGCCATTTTTAATCACTTAATCATTTAAAAAAATGAATTTCGATGAAATATTTTCTCTATCAAAATTAGTTTTGTGCCATGTTTTGCATCGTACTACATTTATTTATTTTCTTTTTTAATTTTACTAAATTATTAGAGGTTGAATGATCAGTGCAAAACTATCTAGTTAGAATTCATTTAATAAATTTGATTTAACAAACAAATTAGCTAGTTTTCCTATGAAAACTATTTCGATTTTTTTTGCATTACACAGTAAACAAAGTTGAATCAAATAATGTGATAGTTCAGTAGCCTGTATCAGTAGTACGTTAAGGAGACATAAATGGCTCCATTTCCTGAGAATCTGTCTGACATCTGTCTCTCTCTGTCAGAGATATTTGATTATTTTCAGGTTAATATTTGGTGCCGTTGAAGTACATCAGCCCAGATTAAAATTTGATGTGTTATGCGTATCTGTATCTCATATACTGTTCTGAAGCTTATAGGAGAGCAAATTATATTCAAAGCCTGTGTTTGATACTGCTGATCTTTATTTCGCTAACGGTAGATCAATATGTGGAAATTCCCCTATTGATCTGAGCCAAAGACAGAACAGGGTGGCGGCTTGCCAGCTGATGTTTAGTTATTCTCCCCTTTTTTTAGCTTTAAATTATTTCCTGTTCAAGGGGATTAAGGTGTTATAGAGTTAAATTTTAGATGCATGTTCGCACCGTGTACGCTAAGAACAGAAGTGCCTCATGCATACTAAGGCAGTGGATGTTCTCTGGTGTGCAGCAAGAGTACGGTGAATGTAATTTATTGCACAATATGGTGCTGTTATTGATTAGACAGCAAAAGGGCAGTACCAGCTGCTCTGCTAATAGCCATATAAATGTTTCGAGCATGTGTCACCACCTTAAAACCAGCCCTGGGAGAAAAAAAAAATTGCAGGGTGCTGCTCTTAGGACATGTACCCAGCCAAATTGTAGATGGGTCTGTTACTATTCTATCAGTGTGTTTAAGGAATAGTTCACACAAAAATGAAAATTCTATAATCTGTAATTTACCTTCATGTCATTTTAAACCTGTAGACTTGCTTCTGTTCCATGGAACACAAAATGAGAAGTTTATAAGAATGTTCATGCTGCTTTTGTGCATATAATGAAAGTGAATGGTTACTTGTCCAGCTCCAAAAATGACACAAGCTCCATAAACATAGTCCATATGACTTATGCACTATATTCCAAGTCATATGATCGATTTTTTTTTTTAAATACTGAAAAAGTGTCACAGTTTCCATAAAGATATTAAGCAGCACAACTGTTTTCAGAATTAATAATAATAAAAATTATTCTTGATCACCAAATCAGCATATTAGAATGATTTCTGAAGAATCAAGTGACAGTAATAAATGCTGAATATTCAGCGTCGCATCACAAGAATAAATTACATTTTTAAATATATTAAAATTGAAAACAGTTATTTTAAATTGTAATGAAATGGTTTTTACTGTTTTTTTGATCAAATAAATGCAGCTTTGTTGATTATAATAGACTGCTTTCAACATTAATGTTCAAAATTGGGGTCAGTAAGATTTTTTATTTTTTTTTGTGAATTGTATATTCACCAGGTTTGAGATCAGGGATGCAAAACGTTATTGGTTCAGATTTTTTAGAGACAGATTTTCAGTGAATAACAACTTAAATTTCTATTTTAAATGAATTCAGTTCTTTTGAACCTTTTTTTTTTTATCAAGGAATCCTTTTTATTTTATTTTTTTATTTTATTTTTTAATTATTTTGTCATTTAATTTGTTGTCTTTTTTGTCTTATTTTTGTTATATAAAAATGTATAAAAATATTTTGTTAAAGAAAAATCTATGGCACAAATATATAGTACAAAGAAATGTTTAGTAATGTATTTTACTAATATTAATTTGTTAAATGCAATAGAGTAACAAATTCCAAGTTAATGATTTAAACTTTGCTTTATGCAAATTATTTGTTTACGCATGCGGGTTGTTTAAAAGTAATGCCGGTATATTCACTTATGATTATTCACACATCGTGCAACAGAAATAAGATTTTGCCATTGTATTACATTTTTGCTTTTACTAGAAGCTTCCTGAGTTCATTTGAATTAAACAAAGTAGTTCGCTCCATGTGCACTTTGGTGCAGAATTCAGCCTGGGCTTGAGCCCCACATTAATTAGCACTTGCAGCTGAGTTTGATTTGCCATTTCCCGTTGTCCATCATAGAGACTCCCTATCTGATTTTCTCTGAGGGGCTGCAGTTTGCCTGATGTGGCTGGGCAGCGCTGGTTATTGATCTTCCATCTGTTTGGGCTGCGTGATCAGTGGAGAGTGATTAAAAACAGACGCAGCGGCTCCCCCGTGGAACCATCTAAGACATGCAGATGGGTCCGGTGCGGAAAGGGCTGTCAGCGCTACCATACTCACATCTCCGCACTGCTGCGGCCCTCTCTGACTGCAAAAGTCACGCATCCGACGGGGAATGTGGCGTTTTTTTTGTTTTAAATATTGTTTGATAACACACTTAGCCCCTGTTTGGCTTTGGCTCCTCAAGGACTGCTGAATAACTGCAAAAATCCATGCCTGACTCAGACTGTCTGCGGCTCTGGCATTTATCAGCTGCACTGCGGCGAGCGTTTTGTCTGGGGAGCGAGAAGCCTCCTGGATGTTTGTGCGAGCGAACACCCAGTGCTTAGCTTGTACAGTATTTGTGTTTATACTCCAAATCTGAATGTTGTTTTCCTTCTGAGCCCTAAAGATGCGTCTGCTCTCTTGTGGAACGATGTTTTAAGATGCGAATGCTGCCCTGCAGTGTGTACAGTAGTATTGATTGGGAGGTATGAATGCATATTTCATTTCATGCGTGGTGTCGATCTTATTGGCGTCTTGACATCACAGAGCAGAGTCCTTCTGACGTTTGGTGAAAGATGGAAAACCTTTAAAGGGATAGTTCACTTAGTCAATTTTATGGAGTTCCAAAATGGTATGATTTTCTTTCTTGGGTGGAGCATAAAAGGAGAAGTTTAGCAGAATGTTAAAGCTGCTGTTTTAATAAGTTGCTGCTGTTCTAAGATCAGTGAACTCGTTTGGTATGAGTGGTGCTTAGACTGTAGTATTAAGTACAGAAGATGTAGCAGAACAGGTAGCTTCTTCTCTTTCTTCATCCAAACATTCTGTAGTTGAGGCAGAGTAAACATCTGTCAGGCATCATTAGCGTTTGCTTTAGCCCAGTTCCAGTATACATCTGTTTTTCTTGTACATTTTCCACTTGAGGAGAGAGGGTCAATATCAAGCTGGAAACAAGAATCTAGTTGCAAAATTGCATTTTTACTTACTTTAGTTTAATGTTCCTGAGCAAATGTTAGAAGATGTGAATACATATAACACTGTTATTTTTTTTATTTTTTTAAAAACACATTATGTGCTAAACCACCACCATTTAAAATAGCATTGTTCATGTATGGACTTTTACATAATTTTCTATTTTAAATAAATGTAGTTCTTTTGAACCTTTTTTTAAATCAAGGATTCCTTTTTTTTAATTTTATTTTAATAGTAAATACACATTATATGCTAAACCACCACCATTTACAATAATATTGTTCATATATTATTCTTTTTCTTTTCTTTTCTTATTATTTTATTTGATATTTAATTTAATTTAAATTTTTATCAGTAAATGCCACCACAATTTAAAGTAATATTGTTCATATATGAAGAGTTTATTTGCAAAAACCTATAAACGCCACTTTAAAAAAAATTTATGTGCCATGCATTATTCTCCACATATAGCGCGATCTGAACCCTAAACACATTTTGTTAAAAAAGCCGGTATTGTCCACGTTCAAGGCATCGCGAGTTCACGTTTTCACTGAACTTTTCATGGAACCTTGCAAAAGCAGCACGTTACAATGGTGAGGGAAAAGCTGCTCTGTGTATTGCTTGTAATCACAGCCATACACTCTGTGATCACAACAACAATGTTTGTCAGACATCTACATTGTCATCTGAGGAGATTATAAAGATAAAACGAGTGTTTTTTTTTTTTTACTCTGAAACATGAAATGTGGAGTTATCTGCTTTTGCCAAAAAACGACTGTTGGAGTTATCTGCTTTTGCTATAAAACAAACTTTTAATATATAAAACATAAAAACATACTTTAAATGAACTTTAATTTTGTAAGTTACCTGTATTTGTTTAAGTTATTATTACTCAGTCAAAACAACCCAACTGCAATTTGATTGATATTACTTGGAATACACAATAAAAAATAAAACATGATTTCTGAAAATGAATAAAAATGGAGTTATCTGTTTTTGCAAATAAACTCTTCATATGGACATAATTTTCTATTTCTATTTTAAATAAATTCAGTTCTTTTTTCAAGGAATCTTTTTTTATTTTATTTTATTAAATATAATATATAATTTTACTAAATACTTAAAATAGCGATAAAAAGATTATTTGATCTTTTTTTTAATTGTAATTCTATTATTATTTTTTTAATTTGGTCTTATCTTGTCTTATTTTATTTTGTCTTGTAATTTTATTTTGTTTTGATTTAAAAATATAAAATAAATATAAATAATGACTGGCTAAAAAGTAAATTTTGGCTATAAAAAGTTTTTAAAACTCAACTGTCAGTTATTGCAGGGAATAGCATTGCCATAATTAATTACATTTATCTATTATGCAGATGTTCTTAAAAATAATTTTCTAACGTCACTGTTTACACTCTTCTAATAGCTGTTTGTTTTATGACCGCCTCTGGTTGATCTGATCACTGGAGTTGTTTTGTGCAGAGAACGTTTCTTAATTAATAAAGCATAGACTTTCCTGTGTCCTGTCTTCCCATTGGGCAGCAGATGCTAATTGTGTTTGAACATTTCTAATCTTTCAGACCACCTCAAACAAACGGCATGCTTCTATCGCAGGCCTTGCAACAACTCCTGCTTTTGAACCTGGCGTATGCGCCACAGGACGAACATGGAGGACAAACTGGAGTAGTTAGAAATGTGGAGGTTAGTTGTTTTTGCGTCACTGCTGCCCCGGGCTGATTACAGTCCCAGAATCCCGTTAGGATTTCTCCTCCGACGAACAACCTTGTTATTAGCTCCCGGTTTACCTACAGGCTTGGCCCCAAAGAACATATTAGCTTTCCTTCTGCACACTATAGGAAAATGGATAAGTAATGTTGTCCATAACACACTATAAAACCCAGAGAAGTGGATTTTTATTGTTTCGGCCTGTATCTCACACTGTGCTTTAACTACATTTTATTAGGTGTGAAATTAAAATATTAATAGGCTGATGTCTGGCTTTAGGAAGAGCGGGACGTTTGTAGAGGTGCTAGAGTCGAGCGC
>JAFVLL020040843.1:0-10000 GCA_021397915.2 Tor tambroides
TTTCAGCATCATTACTCCAGTCTTCAGTGTCACATGATCTTCAGAAATCATTCTAATATGCTGATTTACTGCTCAACAAACATTTCTGATTATTAGCAATGTTGAACACAGTTGTGCTGCACAATATTTTTGTGGAAACTGTGACACATTTTATTTTTCAGGATTCACCGATGAATAGAAAGTTCAAAAGAACAGCATTCAGTTGAAACAGAAACCTTATGTAACAATATAAATGCCTTTACTGGCACATTTGATCGATTTAAAAAACAAAACAAAACAACAACATACTCACCCCACTGGTTTGAACAGCATAAACTGTGCCTGCATGTGTATGAATTTCTTTACAAAAGAAAAATTTGAATTCCATTATTTTTTTAATGTAGACAATTCAGACAATGAAGGAAAAGCATAGTGTTTATTTCCCCACCTCACGGGGTTTGTACTTCCACTTGTGTTATCACATCACTTTACAACTGAACAAACATGTGGAAAATAGTAAACATGAAGAATGAACAGATGCATACACATTTTATCTGTAGTGCAAATTAAAATGGTAATATGCATGTTTTTGGTGATTGCTTTAAAAAGTATAGCTTAAATAACACAGCATCTCCAGTGTAAATCATTTCCATCCAGTGTGATATGATTGTGATATTCAAATAAATTCTAGATTAATACAGCATCTCTAGAGCTGCTCTCTGCAGTTTTTACTGTGGTGTTTGTGGAGGTGTTGAATCTTTGCTGTTTGTCTCTCCAGGTCCTGGTCTGGTGTTCATTATTTACCCAGAAGCCATTGCTACTCTGCCGGGGTCATCAGTGTGGGCTGTGATCTTCTTCATCATGCTGCTGACTCTGGGAATCGACAGCGCTGTGAGTCTCACCATCTCGTCTGATCTGATCTGATCTCTACATGTAGAGCAGTGTTAACCCTCATAATGCATTCAAAAACCTCTAGACTATGTTCACATTCCAGGTCCATCTGGACCTGAAGAATCATTGTATAAAACAGCCATAACTTCATATATATATATATAATATATATATATATTTTTTTTTAAATTTAAAACCATATCAGTAAGTTCTCAGTAATGAGTGATAACACTCATGAGTGGATAACAAATTCAGTTTTGAATGTTACCATGCTATTACCATGTTATTACTGCATTTTCCACTTTTTTTAATTTGAGGAATTCACACACAAAACCATGCAAAAGATATATATATATATATATATATATATATATATAGCATCTTTTTTTTTGTGGTTTGTGTGTTATTTGAAATTTTAAAAAAATCTTTATTTTTTATTTCAATTTCAATTATTTTCTGAAAGTCAAAAGATGAGAAATATATCATTGTATGAAATTTATAAGAACATGCCATGAGAAAATTGCCAGTATTAACCCATTGGAAGTGAACAGAATGTAATGAAATTCCTTTTAATTCATCAACATTTATTAAACCTACACATTCATTTCTAAAATAAATAAATGAATAAAAATTAAAACAACAAATATTACTCTCTGTATAAATGAATTTACTCAACGAATTAATTTTCTCTTTCAGATGAAAGAAAAATCAATCAATCAGTCAATGAAAATTCAGTCCCCAAAGTATGTGAGAAATGGGGAAAAACTAATATATATATATATATATATATATATATATATATATATATATTTTTTTTTTTTTTTTTTTTAAGAAAATTTTTGGGCTGTAGTATATAAATTATTCTGCCAAAATATTTTTGACACTCCATACATACCCAAGTTCAAAATGAGCCTTTTCTTTTTTTAATGCATCTCTTCTGAGTCTAAATGTCCCTGAATGAGGGTTAATGGTGTAAATGATGACTGGAAGCTCCGTCTGTAACCGGATCTGAACGCTGTTTTTCAGATGGGAGGGATGGAGTCTGTGATCACGGGACTCATCGACGAATTCAAGTTCCTGCACAAACACAGAGAGCTCTTCACGCTCTTCATCGTGGTCTCCACGTTCCTCATCTCTCTCATCTGTGTCACAAACGTACGCTCCTCTAATGAGCTTTCCATCGGATTATGAGGCGTCTCTGCTGTGAATCTGTGGGGTCTTGATCTGGTGTGGTGTCTCTGTCTCTCTGCAGGGAGGCATCTACGTCTTCACGCTGTTGGACCACTTTGCCGCCGGGACATCGATTCTGTTTGGAGTGCTGATTGAGGCCATCGGCATCGCCTGGTTCTACGGTGAGGCTGCATGTGCGGTGAGGCTGATGTGGCATTAGGGGCTGATGGCCCATCAGGCGGCTGTGCTCCGGGGCCGCTGGGGCTCATTAGGCTCCTAAAGCTCTGACAGCAGCTCTTCACACAAACACCTATCAATCTGACATTCCATTCCAACGCCAAAGTCTCAATTCTCATCTAGCTGTAAGCAAGGAAACATTTCTCATTTTAAATTAGTTTAACTTGATGTGCTAAAACAACTCAAACTAAAGCTGAACTAAAAGTTAATACAAACTAAAAAAAAAGACTAAAACAACAAAAACACACAACAACATGACTAAAACTTTAAATAAAATTAAAAATGAATTTAAAATAATGATAAAATGTAATAATATCTCAGTCATATTAAAATAACACAATACTACTACTACTACTACTAATAACATAAATATATAATAATAATAATAATAACATTTTATTTTGAAGGTCTCCTTTAGACATTGTGTTGATTATAAGTACCTTGTCAGCTCCATGTCAACTAGCAGTCATTAGAGTATTAGTGACTGTCTGCTTTTTTATTTTGATCCACTATTGGTCTGGATCAAAATAAAGCTTAACTAAAATAACAATTCTCTTCAGATTCTATTAGTAGTGTGTGTGGCGTATCTTGAAGTACAGTATTTTTTAATGATCTGAATGATAGTCTTCAGTATGGAAGCCTGTTCTTCTACATAATAAAACAGGGGATTGTGACTTTTTATCTCACATTTCTGACTTTTCTTTTCATAATTCCTTGTTTACATTTGGTACATTTGGAGTTTAAGTCTCACAATTCTGACTTTTTGTTCTCTGAATTTTGAGTTTACATCAAACCTTTTTTATATATAAAAACAGCAGAAAATATCAGAAAAAAGTAAACAGCAGCAATAACAAAATTCTAACTGAATCTCACAACTCTGACTTTTATTTTTAGAATTGTGAGTTTGCATCTTGTAATTCTGACATTTTTCTCATAATTGTGAAATCTTTATTTTTTAGTAATCATACCCGTTCATAAGAAATCTCTGTTCTGTTTTTCTGTAAGATCGTGTTGGTTAGTCTGAATGCAAATTTTCACTTTTGGCTCTAAAGACTGATGCATCTGTCTGAAGTAGAAACAAGAGTATTAGTGCACTGCTCAAGCAATTTCATTTCATTATTTAGTCATTATTTATCACTTCATCAGAAATGTACATTTCACAGTTATACAGTATCATAAGGTTTTTTTTTTTTTTGGTCTTGTTTAAAGTTTTTTTTAGATAGATGACGTTTGGATAACTGTGCTATAAAGTCTATATTCATTACATTAGATGATTGCATCTTGAACATTACGGTTAGAAATTGTCCTCAAATGTTTCCGTGTAATTCACGCATTGACTTTCTCCTGGAAAAGCCATTTCTTTGCCTTTGGCGATCTGGCATGAGGTCGCAGGGATGTGAACTTTGCAAACAGAGCCGAGGCAGCGAGCGGCTCCTGAAGACCTGAACTTCAGCGTGACTCTGTGAGCTCAGGACCGTCAGATCAGCGCTTGGCCTGTGTGGGTCGCACTCTGGCTCCGCTGGCCTTTCTGGAAGCTGCTTTACCTGCTGAACACCTGCACCTCTGGCCCTGAGCTCTGCTCTCGCTGTCTGCTGCGATCAGACGTCAAGCCTCGATCAAACCCTGCGGCCACACAGACTCACTGAGACCGGATCCAAGACACCAGGACGCTTGCTTCCAGTCAAAGATTCTGGCATCTTCATGAAAACCAAATGCTCCTCTCGGAGTGATATTGTTTCATGTGGAGTATGGCTTAATGCTGTCACTATGTCAGTACTGCCATATTCACATGGTAAAATATGTTGTTTGGTCAAGTGCGTTTATGAAGAAGGAATACGGGGGAAGCTGTCATAAAATGCTACTAAAAATCTACATGCCCATTTTGATATACTGTGAGAAATATTTATATCCACCACTACAGTTTAAACGTTTTAAAGAATTTACACTTTCATTCATCAAAGATGCATTCAGTTGATCAAAAGTGACGGTAAAGACATTAATGCTGTTCTTTTGAACTTTCTTTTGAAAGAATCCTGAAAAATAAAATGTATCACAGTTTCCACAGAAATATTGTGCAGCACAACTGTTTTCAACATTGATAATAATCAGAAATAATCAGAAGCATATTAGAATGATTTCTGAAGATCATGTGACACTGAAGACTGGAGTAATGATGCTGAAAATACAGCTTTGATCACAGAAATAAATTACATTTTAACAGATATTCACACAGAAAACAGCTGTTTTAAATTGTAATAATATTTCACATTTTTACTGCATTTTTGATCGACTATATATGCTCATGATAAGCAGAAGAGACTTTCACGAACATTAAAAATCTCTCTGACCCCAAACTAGACTTCTGAGGAAGGACAGATCAGAGTTCACAAGATTCCAAAGTGTTACAGTTGTAACAGTGCTTGAACAATTGTAACACTTTAGTTTTTTTTGTTTGTTTGTTTGTTTGTTTGTTTTTTTGTTATCAAACACCTGTTGCTTTATAAATATTTGAAACTGGTTACATCAGTTTTGCTAAATATAAATGCATCAGCAGATATGTAGAAGATGTCTTCAGTTAAAGATTTTGATGAAAAAGTGTAATTTTAAAGAATCAGTTTCCAATTTAGTTTTGATTTGTTTGGCAGGAGCTGCAGTATCAAATATCGTAGAGCAAATAAGTGGTGCTGCATTTTCCTGACATTGACCAGCATGTGTGTGTTCAGGAGTGGACCGCTTCAGCGATGATATCCAGGAGATGATCGGACAGAGACCTGGCCTCTACTGGAGACTGTGCTGGAAGTTTGTGAGCCCGTGTTTCCTCCTGGTGCGTTCACAGTCTCTCTGTCGAACACAGCACGATATCATGAAACTCCTTCAGACACCATTAACCCTCGCCTGTTTTCTCTCCCCTTCACTCAGTTCATGGTGGTTGTGAGTTTTGCGACGTTCAATCCGCCCAAGTACGGCTCCTATTATTTCCCCACGTGGGCCACGATGGTGGGCTGGTGTTTGTCCATCTCCTCCATGATCATGGTGCCGCTCTACGCCATCTACAAGTTCTGCTCTCTGCCCGGAAGCTTTTGTGACGTGAGTGCTTCATATTCACAATATGCATAACACTTTATCAAGATGAATTCAAGGCAAGCCACATTTATGTCTATAGCGTTATATATAAAAGCTGTTTCAAAGCAGCTTTCACAGTAAAGTGGAAAATAACAGTGTTAATGTTGCAAAATTAATTAATTATGATACAAATCTGATTCATCTATAAGCAGCTCTACAGAAGACAGTAGTGTCATTATTCAGATCAATTCAGTTCATATTTCGTTCTCATCTAATAGTGTGATTTCATCTGAATTGATCATTTTACTGAACAATACAATAATTGCTAGTGCTGTCAAATCGATTTATCGCGATTAATCGCATCCAAAATAAAAGCTGTTTACATAATATGTGTGTGCTGTGTATATTTATTATATATATATATATATATATACATATAAAAATGCACACACATACAGTATATATTTTGAAAATATTTACATGCATTTACATGTAAATATTTATATTTATATTATATATAAATACATTTCACATATAAACATAGCATATTTTCTTAAATATATACATGTATGTGTGTGCATTTATAAATCTTTTATTTTGGATGCCATTAATCATGATTAATCATCTCGTTAATGTTATTGTTAATTGTTAGTGTTAGATTACAACTTACTGATTTTGCTCACACAGTGTATAGCAACTTCCCAAAAAGTTTTCATAATTTTGCTCCTTTTTCTACTTTTCCCCCATCTTGTTACACTTGTATTGTTCCTGGTCAAAATTGACCAGCCTACAAAAATGGCTTACAAATTTCTCCCTATGCTATATTACCACCAAATCTTAGATTATTATTATTTTTTTTTATGTATTTATTTTTTTTGTCAACTTGTTTTCTTTCACTTAGCACAGGTTCTGTATTTCTTTTCGGAGCTGATTGATCGTAGGCCTCATTTATCTGAGTGTATGGATAATTTTGCCAATGTTCTCTCAAAAACTGAGGTGCATAAACTCAGATTAATAATAATAATATGACATAATGAGAGATTTACAAGCAATTTCGGTCACACTTTATTTTAATGTCCAGTTTTCACTATTGACTAACTATTAATGATTTTGGCTCAATAAACCCCTAATTTTCTGCTCATTAATAGTTAGTAAGGTAGTTGTTTGTTTAGGTATGGGGTTTAAGACTAAGGGATCTAAAATATGATCATGCATAAGAAGGCATTAATATGTGCTTATAAGTTCTAATAAACATATGCGAGTAATATGCATGCAAGGGTTGAACATTCATCACTGTACAGAAATCATCCTGCATGCATGATAGCTTTGGTTAAAGTAACGTCCCTGTATTCGTCCTGTTGTTTGTGTGTGATTATGGTGCGTTATTATCTGGGCAGAAACTGGCGTATGCCATCACTCCAGAGACTGACCATCACCTGGTGGAGCGTGGAGAGGTGCGGCAGTTCACGGTAAGATCTCATTCCCAGTGTCATGGGTGGAAAACAGCAGACGAACCAGGAAGATTACATAAATTTAATGGGTGAACTTTCAATTATGCTAAACATGACATTTCACTGCACTGTTATCACAGATGCATGGCTTTGAGGGCAGTCGATCCTTACCGCAGATACTGTCCTCACTCATGTTGAACTCTCATCTGATTTCTGCCTGTTTGCATATTTTTGGCGCTGAGTATGACTTGTTTCTCACAGCTTCATCACTGGCTGGTGGTTTGAGGTGATGATGATGAAGATGATGGCGGTACACAAGGACTCGCTCCACGAGGGGAACGCCGGCAGAAGCGTATTACTAGTTGTTTCTTTCTTGCATAATCGGACATGTGGCTGTTTCGTGACTTCGATCACAGTGTGGTTGTCAGTATCAGTTTCACTCTCAGTATAAGATGACTGTTATGATGGCTGATGTTTGTTTATTTATTATATCTTTTTTTCGTGGTCAGAGTTCAACTGAGCCTTATTGATACATGTGATTGAAGTGTCAAAAACTGTACAAAAGACATCTTTAAAGTTTAGAGACATGTAAATAGTGCTATTGCAAAAACTAAATAAATCTATCCTCTTTGTGTCTAAGAAGTGCAAATGTGTTTAAGATCACAGCAAAACTTTCATTTTCATGCTTGCTTTCAGTATTGATCATGCGATGCATATGAGAAGAAATCTCCTCATCCAAGACTTTAGATCGCAATAAGGTTTAACAGTTTGTCACTATATGTTTGCAGAACCGCAGAAAATCAGTCAGAAACAGCATGCAGTGATTATATTGTTTGCAAACATCTTTGCATTTAATCCATGCAGTGGTTTACCTTCCAAACCAAAAAAACACAGCAGCATTTATGGGATTTCTGTCGCTCTGAATGTTGTCATCCACAGCTGTATTACTGGACTACCGGAGTTTTATTTACATGAAAGTTTATTACAAATATTTGAAGTCTTTAAATTTAATGATTTCAGTGCCTGCTGAAATTTGTCAACTACTGAAATATGTCAATAAAAAGTGTTTATGTAAAAAAAAAAGAAAAAAAAAGTGAATTTGATTTTTTTTTTTTTAAATAACACTAACACACTTTGCTTGTTGTTTGGGTCAATATTTGTGAAAGAGAAGAACTGATTTTAATGGTATGTCACATTATAATATCTCAAAACAAGAGGCAATGATGTGGATAAAACCAGTGTCGTTTCTACTCAAACTAATTCAGGTTAGGACATTTTATTCTACTGCATAAACAGTGCCAATCTACACACTACTGTAACTTCATAAATGAACTATATGACTTCTCAGGCTGTTCTTCATTCATTGATCCACTATGTATGCCAATTAGTTTATCATGAAATGGCATCTGTATTAAAAAAAAAAAACCTCAAAAATCTATTTGTCATATGTTGTGAAATGATGTAGGCCACATATATAACAGAATTTGCCAGATTCAAAAGCTGTTCTGCCAACAGTGCCTGTGTGAATGACCACAGAAAGTCATTTCAATCAGTCTGTAAAAACATGCAAACGGACATAGAAGTATTTTCATGCAAACGTTACCAGGTTTACCAGCTTTTCATGGTCATGACAGGAGCTGAAAGGAAAACTCTGTGTCTCTTAATAGACTTCTATTAAAAGACCATTACTTCTGTTCATGGTAATAGACAGCATGTCACAGATATTGTCAAGAATGTTTAACTTGTATTGAACCCAGAATATTGTCAATACTGTTTACAAAGTTCAAACTATTTATTTATTTATTTATTTGTTTGTTTGTTTGTTTGTTAAAGCAATAGTTCACCCAAAAATGAAAATGTGCTGTAAATGTGCACATCCTCAGGCCATCTGAGATGTACTGTAGTTGAGTTTATTTCTTCATCAGGTTTGTAGAAATGTGTCTCTGCATCAGTGTCTCAGCAATGGATGCTCTGCAGTGAATGGGTGCTGTCAGAATGAGAGTCCAAACAGCTGATAAAAACATCACAATAATCCACACCACTCCAGTCCATCAGTTAACATCTGGAGAAGACAAAAGCTGAAACAAATCCAGCATTAAACATTTTTAACTCAAATGAGTCCATAATCCATAATAAGACTTCCTCCAGTGAAAAAGTGCATCTCCTGTTGTCTCTCACATATTTGTTTAGAGCTGTTTTGTGTTGTAAACGCTGCTTGATCTGTGCAGATTCCTCTCCTGATTCAGACCACAACACTTTTTCACTGGAGGAAGAGTTATTATGGATTATGGACTCGGATATTAGCTGGAAGCAACAGTTTGAAGTTAAAAACATCTTAATCATGAGTTTGTTTCCTACAAACACGGCTTTTAGCTTAACCAGACATTAACCGATGGAACTCTTCTTCTCTAGACTCATTTCTACAGTGTTCATTATTGAACTCCACAGATCGTCTTACTCTTAATGATGGCTCCTTCTGGACAATTCTTTTTCACCCATCTTACATTTGCATTTTAGAGAAACTGGCTCTTGGATGATGCCCATATTTTCAAAGAGGAATACATTAATTCCTGTAATTCTGTCTTTTTTTCCTGTACTTTTCTCTCTAAAGTAAGAAAACATTTCCATCTGCAAATGCCTTGACAGTGTGTTCTTGCTCGTGCTGGTGTTGCACACAGCAGTCTTTATTTGCTGGTCTTTTCAGCAGATATCATGCTGTGATGATTGGCTGCTGCTGCACAGCAATTTACCCAAATATACCTGTATCTGTTTAGAAAAATTAACACTTATACATTCATACATTTAATTCAGTTAAGTCACTCAAATTACTATGCTGATATAATCAACATAAAACATATTAAAACAGAAAAATAAAATACAAAAAGAGCCATTTTCATTATTATTTGTCAATTATTTTATTTATAATTATTAAACTAATAATTGGAATGGAAATCACCATAGTTTGTTACTAATCAGTTATTTCAATATTTTATCACAGTGTCACTTTGAAGTGAATATAGTGGTGATTTCTAAATTATATTACTCTGATTTTAACAAATTTTGGTCTCCCCTCCCCCCAATTTGTGGACATTTTTGTTATCTACAAAGAAAAAAAAAAAAAGATAATTTTCCCTCCATAAAAGATTTTAAAGTACATTTGAAAAGTGTGTGAAATCACGTCCACTGTGGCAAAGACTGACACCATTTAG
>JAFVLL020040843.1:15000-31387 GCA_021397915.2 Tor tambroides
AACACTAACAGAGAGCACTGTTATACTGACAACATGACTAAGCACTTTGCCTATTTTGTTTGTGAACAATGACACAAGGACATCAGGCATGCTAGAGGATTACCCCCACTGCCTGGCCAGGGCCAGTATAGCCTGTGATGTTGAAGAGGTTCTTTGGCCTGTCTCAGACCAAAGACGGGATATTGGGGCAGAATAATTATTTTTTTTGTTGTTTGCTGTATTGTACTGTACTCTACAGTACATTAAATTGAGGAATAAAACATTTGGGGATTAACACTTACTACAGGTTTTTGTAGTATTGTTTTGAATTTATCTCATCAGTGTGTAAAACTCTGTTATAGTGTGTGTGTTTTTGAGGGTTTTTGTGTCATATCTGAGAGCAAAATTTGGTTTTTCAGCAAGATTGAGTTGTTTTGAATGAAGAGCTTCATTTTGACCTGAATATAGCAAGTTTGGGGAACTGAGTTAGAAGTTATGGATTTGTGTTTAGGTTTCTGTAAAAGAGCCATAATTTCAAAGTATTGTTTAGGCTGGCAGAAGAGACTATAATTTAGATTTACATTTTAAATTAAATTGAAATTAGTGGAATTAAATTAGTTTTGATATATTTATGGTAGAAATTTACTAAATAAACACCTGGAACATGATCTTTACTTAAAACCTCTTAACTTCTCAGTCCCCCCTGTAGGATGCCTAAGTTACTTCATTATATTACAATAATCCTGATCTAATCATGACAAACTATATATAAATTTGGAAAGGTCTAAGACTCCTAAATGAATATTTTACCACTTTTTTTGTTAAAAATTTATGTAGGAAAATTATTAGTTTAATATATGACAAGAGTGCACCTAAAAATCTACATCTGTCAGGAGTTCCAAACCTTTGTCACAGACCATCTTCTTAGTTGCCTTTTTCCCTATCCACGCTTTAGAAATCACTTAGAAAATTATATCAATTGAAAACTTAAAAATCTCAAATTCATGTTTGAAACCCATTTTAAAATGCACTGCATTACCATGGAAATGGTACATAAATATCATGTTACAAAATGTTTTCGTTCATGAATTATACAAATTTAAGTTTGGATAGTGCACTATAATGTCTATGTTCAAAACTGTGAGTGACAGTTAAGGGGTTAATATCCTAATGATTTTTGGCATAAAAGAAAAATCTATAATTTTGACCCATACAATGTATTGTTGGCTATTGCTACAAATATACCCCAGCGACTTAAGACTGCTTTTGTGCTCCAGGGTCACATTTGTGTTTCATTTGAATTAATTGTCTTCTTCATTGCTAAATGCTGTGACTGAGTCGTCATTAAAAGTATATCTGCTGAATGTTTGTGTTAGAGGAGTCATAAGTAAAGATGATTGTGAGTTGTATAGTATGGAGATCAGTGGTGTGCTGACAGAGCCGCTCTGATAGTGTCGTCTCAGCGCTCCTGTTGTCAAAGAGCTCCAATTATGAAGCACTTTGGGCTACACAAGGACACGGTGTAAACACAGCCATTACTACAGCCAATAAACAACAGAAATTACCTGTAATTTCATGTCATGTTGCAGCAGTTGAATCTAAAAGCATATTTGCAAAGGACAAAAACAAGAGCAAAGCATCTGCCTCTGTTCCTCTCACTCATAAACACACACAGATTCACATTAGCACACATTACCGTAAACAGCAAACTGACCACATGTTGTATGTTGCTGTTTTCTTTTTACGCTCATTTGATGCATATTAAGTCCTTTCGAATCCTAACATTAAAAACCAGCAGCTCAAGTTTATTTCTCACCAGATCCCTGATCATTTGAGCCTGATCTAAACAGGTGTTTCATTCTTGAGAGAGGTTAGAAATTTGTCATTGGAAAGGCAGAACACAAAAGAAGATATTTTGAAGACCAAACAGTTTTGGTGACCATTGGCTTTCAATGTAAGGACAAACAACTAATGCATTTCTCAAAGTATCTTCATTTGAGCTCCACAGAAGAAATAAAGACTTTAGAATGACATGAGGGTGAGTAAATGATGAGAGCATGAGTGTTTCTGGGTGATGAATAATGCAGGTGTAATGAGCTTTAATATTCATCAGTCTGTATAATGAGTGTGTTTTATTGGTTGCTGCTCTTCTCATCCTCTACTCTCTAATTTCTCATTTTTGCACGTATCCAAAAATGAATATGAGTCATGATTGACTATTAATCAGTTTAACATGTATTCAGTATTGCTGAGCTTGACCAAATCGTGTTGAAGTGCCTCGTTTATGAAATAAAGCTACTCTTTTCCTCAGTCCATCTCTGTAGTTGAACATAGTGCGCCACCTTGTGGTCAGTGATGATACTGCAGTGCTTTGTTCACTTGCTCATTAAGTTTTAAATTACAGTATGTTCAAAAAATCTGCATTATGACATTATATAGGCAATGACTATAAATATCTGAAAAATGTTATTATTAAATATTTATTTGTAAATGCAGAATATAAGCCAATGTATGAAGATGTGCATTTGGCAGGTACAGTAGCAGCCTCAAGGGAAGACAGTGGAGAGTAGTGAACACTAGAGAGGTGACTGTGTTCCCCTACAGACCTGTTAGCAAGAACACTCTGTTCAGATCATTAGCTCAATGGGTCACGTTTAGTTGTATACACATTTTAAATGACTTAAACATCATTTCTCTTTGTGTGCATTGATTGGATTCTCAGCTGATCCACTAAACAAACAAACAGATCAAATATTGTATATTCCCTGTGTTAATGGATCAGAGGAAAGTTGTGGTCCAAAAGAGAAGCACCAAAAGAGAGGCTCTTTTCTTACAAGAAGCATTGCCTCCATATTTTCAAACATTTGAGTTTTTCATTCTGAGACAGGCCAGATCTTCTGACTAATACAACAACACAAACTAAGGTTTGTTTCCATTGTTTTTGGCACAGCTTAATAATCTCATCGTATCCTTTCAGCACAGCTTCACTGAACCCATCTGCTGCACTGTCATCAATCAATATCTCTGTACTTCAACTTCAGTTTTCTTAAAGGCATAGCTGATGCTCTGTGCATTTGAACAGTATACCTCCTACAATAAACTATAATGCATGTACAGTATAGGTACGTTTTTGGAGTTTAGCAAAAATGTAAATACAGGCACATTTTTCTAGTGAGCCTGGGTTGATATTCACAGTCTTATCATGACTGAAAGACGTCTCTGACTGAAAGACCCACTGCTGCAGATGGTATTTGGGACAACCTCCGGTTTTTCTTTACTTATTCACATGTTTAACACAACTGTTATATGAAAGCACTATCACACTTACAAGAGTGTACTGTGGATATATATCAGGGCATTTTCTGCTACTAATTATTTACTGCATGCCTATATGCATCTTGTGACCATTAATTTGAATATATATTTAGTTATTTGGAGTAAGAACCACATGCTTGTTAGCCTGGAGAATGGAGCTGGTTTTTCACTGTTTTGTTACTTTCTGCTCCTGCACTGCTTCACTGGTGTGAGACAAATTAAATAAGACCACTAGGTCTGGAAATCGCTCTGATGGTTTTTTGTGGAGTTTATACACTGTGTTCTTGGCAGCAGCTCTGATACAGTTAAAAGGCTGGTTTGTAGACTCTTTATTAGAAGTTGTTCAAGTGGCTCTCAATGCAGAACAGCAGTTTGGGTTTGAAACTCTGCTTTGTAATGTAAATGATGTATGTTTCTCCTGCAGTTGATTGACTGATGGATTTATTCATTTTGGCCTCTTTGAAATGTAAGTATGGTGAATCATATGAATCGCTGCTCACGCTACATCATGTCAAGTATTAACTGTAATTGTCAAAGGTCATTTTATGTTCCAATGAAATTACAGATTACAGATTATTTCTAAACAAAAAAGAAGATTATTATTGTAATTTTCATTTTGCTTTTTTTTAACCAGTATTTTTGAGTCATTTATGATTAAATCAATATTAAAAACTAAAATACAACCAATGAGTCATGAGTTTAATTCGTCATTGACCCAAACGAATCAATAAAGTGGAGATGAAAAAATGTTAGTTCTATCATCCTTTATTTGCTCGCATATACTTTCAAACTTGTGGCCTTTTATTCCTCCACTGAAAAAAATGCTAACCTAAAATAGGAATATCTAAATCAAAAATATTATTTAACATCACTGAACTAACCTGTATACATCTATTTATACTATAACAAAACTCCTGTTTATGGGTTAAACTGGGTAGAAATAGCTGATAGTGAACCGTTAATCATTGAAGGTGGAACACCAAAATGAGTCAGACAGGTTTTGTAAGCCGTTCAGGACGAGGGCATCTGCTTAATGGCATATACGTATGTTGGATATATATCACCTAATCTACATGTGAAAATGCTGTGTGCAGAGATGCACTAATTAACCAAATTTCCAAGGCTGCTTTCCCTCAGCACTAATCTTGCAAATGGTCAAGGCATTTAATAGAGAGTTGTTATGCGACACACCAAACAAACATGTTTTTTGTTCCAAGATATAACTAGGTTAGAGCAACAGAGGGGCTGTACTTGCACATGAACTCCTTGGTGTCCAATTAGACTGAATGAAGACTCAGGTTTACTCTGCTGGGTGATGCATACATCCTCATTCAACAGGCCATACATGAACATTTCAATGCAAAGTCTGTTTTAGCACTAAAAAGGTCATTTCTGATGGTGAAAACTGTAAAATCACATTCACTGGAAAATACTAAACATGGCAAGTCTAGTAATATCTAAACTTGAACTTACTAGTAAATCATCCAAAAGTGAGTAGTATCTTTGGCCAGTAATTATACTGTAAGTATACTTGTACTTATTCTTCTAACAATGCTGTAAAAAACATTTGTATCGAATGAAATGTTACTAGCAGCAATTACAATAAATACTAGTGTCTCATTACTGGTATGTAATAAATTAGTACTAGTAAAGAGATGAAAACTCATCTCTTCCATGAGAATTTCTGTTTTATATAGAAGCCCATTTCTGGCACAGAATAAAATAATAATAATAAAATAAAAGTAATTTGAGACTTTTTATCTAACAATTCTGATTTTTTCCTTGCAATTCTGAAGTTCTCACAGTTCGGACATTCTGAAAAGTCAGAATTGTGTGATTAAGAAATTTTAATTACCCTTTTTTTATTCTGTGGCAAAAAACAAACAACCAAGCAAATGAACAAAAAAAAATGCAGAATTGTGAGATGTAAATGTGGAATTGCGGGGAAAAAAATACAAACAAGTTAATATCTCACTATTATTATTTTTTTATTTGAAAAACAAAGTCTGAATGAGAGCTAAAAAGTCACAATTACCTTTTTAATTTTTTTATTCCGTGGCAGAAATGGACTTTTATAGGAATGAGTACTACTATCAAATAAAGTTACTATCGAACTTAGAAAAATCCTAACTTTTGAAACAGGGGAGAGCAGGGTGAGTTGAGCCAGTTTTTACTCACGGCGTGTTTAAAGCAAGCATGTGACAGTAATGGGTCCAACTTAAATATGTGCATATATTTCAGGATGTGGTGCATCCTCTGGAATAATCACTTTGGGTCTAAAATAAACTGCTTTCACAATATCAAAAAGAAAACTGAGAGGTAAATTGGGCCTGAGGAGAGGGTAAGTTGAGCCACATGGAGTTAAACAGTGCCACTGATTATGCTGAAGCAAAACTGAACATGTTCACCTCATGCTGTATCAAAGGAAGAGAAATTCAGTAAAACTGACTTCTTAAAATCTCTGTGCCAGCCTTGTAAAAGACTGGCCATCCATCCAGGGAGTTTCCTCACCTGTGGATGAAGACGCTGGGTTAGCATCCAGCTCCTAACAACCCTAATAAGGATAAAGAGGTCTGGATATTAGAATGGATGGATGGATGACTTCTTAAAAGTTTTATTAAAAGATACAGTTCACAAATTTGAAGGCATTTTTAAAATTATTTACAAATTTCAGAACAAAAAGTTTAAATTGAAGAATTATTTATAAATAAATAAATAATTAAATAAATAAATAAATAAATAAAAACCTGCAACTGACCTTACAGAACTGGACTAATAGTACTCAACATCGCACTTATAAATGTTGCAGGGAAATACAATTTAATCAAAACTTCAGTGGCCATTTTTCATAAACAAGGCCTATTTAAAATGTTCAGAACAAAATCACGTTCAAAACAAAGAACAAAATAAACAATGTTCGGTGTAAAATTAATGAAATATCATGTAGAAATAGAGTAAAATAATACTTTATAATCATAAGAAGGGGTGAGCCACTGGCTCAACTTACCCCAGGACTTTTGGCTAAAATTACCCCACTCCTACCATTTTAACAAACTTGTATCATCCAGAAGTTTAGAGCTAACATCATACTAACAGTATAGCCTCATATGTGATATTTTTCAGATTTGTCTGTAATTCTTCAGACACAAGAAGCTTGAGTCCTTGAACATAAAAAAAAAAAAAATCACTTTGAGATTCATACCTGTTTCTTTTTTTGTTGTTGTTGATTGTTTGTTTGTTTGTTTTTTAACTCAAGCTTCTTGTGTCCTTTACCAAGTATGCCACGAGCCTCTTTCCATCACAGGGTGAGTAAAATAGATAACTCTTCACATATTTGTTTTCACATCACCAATTTGTTTAAGGTCGCCTGGAAACAAGGGATGGCTCAACTTCCCCTCAGGCTCCAATCACCCTCCTCTCCTCTACTTATATTAGCAAAGATACGCAGTTACTGATATAGAGCTTGTATTAAGGCAAGCTTTAGGCTAAATGTTAAAGCAGCTTGCCATACACACGGAGTCTCTGGAGTTGGTATAGTGTGGTTTCAGCGGGCTTTAAGATAGTAATATCTCTATAGAAACCGCTAGAAGAACACAAGAGTTCCCATGATCATCGCGTTCAGTGCGCTCCATCTTTCTTTTCAGCCTGCACTCTATATCTTCAATGATATGAACGTCCCGATGGAAAGTTTTATTTGCGCCAGTTCAACGTTTTCCTCTTTGGTCTGGCTTAAAATCATGTTGATATGTTAATCAAACGTGTCTTTCTGTCGTTTGGACCATGAGGATCACATGCACTGCTGTGCTCTGGAGATATAACCGCGCTGCGCTCTGACCCTTCTCTATCGGTAACTTTCTCCCTACGTGGCCATGAGTGCGGAGAAGCCCAACTTTCTGTCTCAACCTGAAGTGAAAAACATCTATTTCTATCGGAATGGGGATCCGTATTACGAGCCAAGGCGTTTGGTGATTAACTCGAAGCGGGTTTCGACCTTCGACACGCTGCTGCGGGAGGTGACTGGCGGCGTCAGGGCTCCGTTCGGCGCGGTCAGGAACATCTACACGCCCAAAGCCGGACACAGAGTGGACTCTCTGGAGCACCTGAGGAGCGGAGAGCAGTACGTGGCTGCTGGACGAGAGAGGTTCAAGAAGATAGAGTAAGACACCTCCATCTATCTATCTATCTATCTATCTATCTATCTATCTATCTATCTATCTATCTATCTATCTATCATCAGTCAAACGTTTACATACTTTGTTTTCCATATTTTCTAAAGAGATAGCAAAGTCACAAAAACTGTGAAACAGCACAAATTACCAGTATCTTTTCCATTTAGTTTACAGACATTTCCTTAACTTTAAAACACAACACAATACAGTGCATAGTTTTAAATATGGGGAAAATACCTCTGAAATATCAATACAGAAAAGTCCTTAAAATAAACAAGGTACTATTTTACAGACTTACATTTTATAGACAAGGTACTATTTTACAGACCTTCTATGAATGCGTGTATGGTAGACACACGATGATGCTTTTCCTTCACTATCTGGTTCAACTTCAATAAATGCTCATATATGTTAGTTCAGTAAAGAAAGTAATGTGCAAGTGTACATAAAAATGTAGATAAGCAATTTTACAAACTTAGTTCACCAAAAAATGAACATTTCTTGAAAATGTGCTCATCCTCAGGCTATCCCAGATGTAATTTGTTTCTTCATCAGATTTGGAGAAATGTGTCATTCCATCACTTGCTCAGCAATGGATCCTCTGCAGTGAATGGGTGCCGTCAGAATGAGAGTCCAAACAGCTGATAAAACCATCACAATAACCCACACCACTCCAGTCCATCAGTTAACATCTGGAGAAGACAAAAGCTGAAACAAATCCAGCATTAAGATGTTTTAACTAAAATCCATAATCCATAATAACTCTTCCTCCAGTGAAAAAGTGGTCTGGTCTGAATCAGCAGAGAAATCTGCACAGATCAAGCATCATTTACAAAACGGTCCAAACAGCTCTAAACAAATATGTGGCTGGATTTTAGATGAGACATCAGAAGATGGACTTTTTTACTGGATGAAGCGTTATTATGGATTATGGATTTGTTTGAGCTTTTGTCTTCTCCAGATGTTAACTGATGGACTGGAGTGGTGTGGATTATTGTGATGTTTTTATCAGCTGTTTGGACTCTCATTCTGACGGCACCCATTCACTGCAGAGCATCCATTGCTGAGACAGTGATGCAGAGACACATTTCTACAAACCTGATGAAGAAACAAACTCATCCTGATCTTGGATGGCTTGAGAGTGAGGACATTTTCAAGAAGTGTTCATTTTTTGTTGAACTATTGCTTTTAGCATGAACTTTTAGATCAAACACAAATTCAGTGAAACATTTGACTGGTACTGTCACTATTTTAATGTCCACTTCACAAAATCTTCATTGTAAAAGGAAAAAAAAAGTAATTCAGCTTACTTTCTAGTTATTTACAGATAGGAACCAGGAAGAAAAAAGTGCTTCAGCCCAATGGAGTGGTAAGAACAAATATTTATACTTTATGCCTAAAATCTATGTATGTGTGCATACAGTATAACTAATGCAAGCTCAACTCCTATATAAAACACTGCTAATCACATTAATTAAGAGCATCATAAACAGTGCGTGAAGCAGTCAATCACAGCACTAGTTTGGAGGTTAATGGAGTCAGTCGGGTATATATGTTCATCTGCACGTCCCTCGGGACTCTGAACCAGAGCACTGACGGCTGACAGACAACCACAGGAGGTTTAGACACTGGCAAACAAAGCTAATGATTTAAGAGCATGTTTTTCAACACACAAGTGACATGTTTAAAGGAATCCTGGAGCATTAGTGTGCTAGTTCAGCGTGTCGCACCTGCTTTAACGTTCAAGAAAAACTACCTGAGCGAGGTGTCATGTTTAGACACACCGTCTGCGTTGTCGTCTGGAAAGAATCACTTTGTTGCTGGCTCATTTGGCAATGAATTATTAACTTGTGAATTATTATCCACCTCCTTGGATGCATATTTAAGTCAATGGCTCCGACCCAGAGCTCAAACAAAGCCTCTGGAGACTATCTGAATGACACTTCATATGGCTCCATAGAACTCAAGACTAGTTAAAGCAGAGAAGAATGAAAGAAAGAAAAGAGGACCAGGGATTTTTCGACAGTCTTAAATTTATGAACTCTTAGGCAAAGAAAGTGAGTATCGTCACACCTGCTCAGATCTCCTTTATTATTGCATGTTCAAGGACTGTTGCTGTAGTAAATGATGACAATGTCCTAATCATCATTAGGCAAGACTGAACAAGGCTCTTTATTCCTGACAAGGGCCACACTTTGTTCCTATGGCTCCTGATTGTCTCAATTAGGCAACCGCTTGGTTTAGCATCCCAAAGATGTGCTGTCCCTCTGCTCTGCCTGGCGTCCTTGGGTTACCCAGGGGATACAGCTGGGGCCGAGACACACGAGCATTAGATAGGAGGCAGCTGTGTGTCTGTGTTTGGGCTGAACTGAGCAGTGCCCTCGCTTAAACACACTGGTTAATCGAACTCACGTCTGACCCTGAGAGCGACAGAGCAGAGCTCATGTTTCCCGTCTCGAGGCGTGTGTTCTGATGATTGGAATACAGTTTCATCTTTATTGATTTGTTGAAAAGAAATTTATTGATTGCAGTTGAAAAAAAAAACTGTTTCAAACTGTTTAGAAAGCTGATCAATTAAAGGGACAGTTTACCCAAAAATGAAAATTCTGTCATTAATTACTCACCCTCATGTAGTTCCAAACCCGTAAGACCTTCGTTCATCTTTGGAACACAAATTAAGATATTTTTGATGTAATCCAAGAGCTCTTTGACCCTCCCATAGACAGCAAGGGTACTACCAAGATCAAGGTCCAGAAACGTAGTAAGGACATCGGTACAACAGTCCATGTGGCATCAGAGCTCTCTGATCTCATCAAAAATATCTGTGTTACAAAAATTAACAAAGGTCTTACGGGTTTGGAATGAGATGAGGGTGAGTAATTAATGACAGAATTTTCATTTTTGGATGAACTATCCCTTTAATATAATTATGTTTTTGCTATAATTTATACTGATTTTTTAACAGTTATACCTGAGATTTGGGTCATAGTCTTTGTAATTTTTTTTAAAACACCATATGAAACTCGTGGAATTAAAGTACACTTTATCATACTTTTAAAAAGAGCACTTATTGTGGAAATAATATATACTTAAGTCTGGACTGAATGTAACGATTCTGTAAATGTCATTGCAAGTAAATGAACATGTATTATAGTTTACATTTATATTAATTGGAATAAGCTGAAATTTCAAGTGTTTTTTTAAGTGTTCAAGTGTTAGATAGGACTTCAGTACATCTTCATATGTAATTTCATAATTGCTTATATTGTCTTTGAAATATGGTTAAATATCACAACCAGCTCACTTTTACAGGTACTCACCCTGCACCATCTGTAAGTTGGTGAGATCGCTATTCCCACTTCCTCTCTCAAGACATCTTCCTCCAGCTTGCTTGAGTTTAAGGTTATCAAATGTGCAACCCCCTTCCTTGATGTTTTGCTCTCCATATCCAAACTCAATACGTTGGTTCTGCCACCGCTCATTCAGTTTTAACCATATCCACTGGGATGCTATGTCTGTCTGTTTGGTGGTTTACTACCAGCTGCTTCCTAGCCTCGCTGTCAATCCCAAGCAGTCCAAGGATCCTCCAAAGCAACTGCCCTGCGAAACCCCTGCAGCCAACCTCCACCAGCAGATTACAAGCCTTCCATCCCTCCTGTTGGCACTCCAGAATCAACTCCTGATATTTCTTAAGCTTACGCTCATGTGCTTCTTCTGTCCTCTCTTCTTCTCTACCACCTGATTGGTACCCTTCGAGCGGAGCACAATATCAGGTCTGAGACTCATCTGGATTATTTCCTCTGGGAATCTGTGCTGCTTCCTAAGGTCTGCCTGCATCTCTCAGTCGTTTGCCATGGCCAGTACTCCTTTACTCCTCATTTCTGTTGCTGTGCTTTCCCCAGACTTAAGGAGCTGAATGAAACAAGGCCCCTTATGAAGTTTTCTTGGCTTCTTTCTTGCCTGCTCCACCCCACCAGCCAGTTAAAGTTTGATAATGTTGCCACCGAAACTTCCCATCCACCAAACTTGACCTGCACAAGGAGAGGACATGCTTAAAGGTTAGCTGGCCTTCCATATCTTCCTTTCCAGCCTCTCCACAGTAGAGGTGGGTATCTCATAAATAAGCAGTGGCCAGAGCAATCTTGCTGGTATCCCCAAGCCTTACACTTGCTGGGTAAACCACTCTTCTCCAGGGATGTCATCCAAGTTTCAACTTCTTCAAAGATTTCCATCACACACTGCCTGTCACTGAGGTCTGCCCTGTACCACTTCCTCAAGCTATTTACTGGCTTTTCTTGAAACATTGAAATAATGTCCTCTTTGATCTTAAAGTGAAACCGATACTAGACATGCCTCTTCCTCAACACCAAACGTCTTGACTTTGCAGGTTTTAACTCCATCATTGTCCAATAGGTGAGCTCAATCAAATTCTCCAGCGTCCATCTTGCTTCAGGTACTGTTCTTGCTGTAATGGTCAAATCATCCATGAATGCTCTGATGGGCACCTGTTGGGTGCCATTTTCCAGTACTGCCCCCTGATGTTACCTCTCTGCTGTCTTGACAAGGAGGTTCATTACTGCTGAGAACAGGATGACTGAGGATGATTGGCTGAGACAGGATAACTGTGTTAGTTACACTAACGTATGGGGTATTGCTCCGTAGGTCACCATGGTTCCTCTCTACATCTTCACTTTAGAGATTACACTGGTATGCTCAAGACAACCAGGAACCTCCGTAACGCCATCTTTTTGAACTGAGTGTCTATAGACTTCAACATGAAAGTGGTCTCTGGCCTGTTAGCCAAAATCCCAAAAAAGATCTTGGTATGAAATAGTGATATGATACAGTATGGTGATATGGTACAAAATTAACTGATATTTCTGGGATTCTCCTCCTTAGGAATGAAACATCCCTCCATAACCAACCAATCATCAGCAAGAAAGTTCTTCTTCCATGCCACTTTCAGTAACCTCTAGTGTTGCCTCGTGAGCCTTTCATACTGCTTGTACAGCTTTTGGTCCTGGGCCGATCTTCCTCTGGCTTTCTGAAGCTCTCCTTTTCCTTCATCCGTCCCCTCCTCTCTCTACGGTGGCACTCAGCTTCACTTAAGATCTTAATGCTTTCCCTTAAATTATCCTGAGTTTCAGTAAAAGCTGTCTTCTCATCTTCTGATGCTTCATGGAAAGCCTTCCTTAGCCTCCCTTCCTTAGATAATCAATGTCATGGCACTAAGCTTCTTACTCACATCTCCTGCACTCACTGCCTCCAGCACCTGGTCCACATCATGATCAAACATTTTCCACTCCTTCTTTGCTGCTGTGGTGGACCAGTTCTCTGGCTCTTACCGAGCATCTCCTACACTGATATTCAGCACTGTTTGTGCATCCCAAGTGTTTTCATTCTCGCTCTGGTGTCTTATCCCCTCAGATACTTTGACAATGCTGTTGCTGCCCACCACTTTGGCACGTGCTTGAAGATTCTGGGGACTGTGGTTTGCCTCCTGCCCCGAACTCTCCTCCGGTTCACCAGGTTGCCCTATGTGTTGCACACTACTAGTACTGTAGGTTGCAAGCACTTTATCTCCACCAGGTGTATCTTCAGATACACCTCATTTTTGCACATCCGAAGACCCGGGATACATCGCTTGGGTATTCCAACATCAACTGTCCATCCTGGGTGGTCATATCCATGATCTATCGTGTGGGTCAATTATCCTACCCCGCTCTTGCATGATAAAAGGGACCGGCACAGCAAGTGCAGGGGGAGGTTTGTAAGGCAGAAGAAGAGAAATGGCATGTTAATCTGCAACCATGAATACACGGGGCAGCTGGATGAGGTAGGAATATGTGTGAGAGAGAGTTCTGACCTGGCAGGACATCTGGAGCATGGAAAACTACCAGATTAAGTTTTTCTTATGTTCCGTATATGATGTTCTACCTATAAAATCTCCATACATGGCGGCTGGTAGAGAGCCCCAGTTGCACGCTCTGTGTAAGGTCAGCTAACCTTGAGCATGTCCTCTCCTTGTTCAGGTCAAGTTTGGTGGATGGGAAGTTTCGGTGGTGAGGTGACATTATCAAACTTTAACTCAAATGGCTGGTGAGGTGGAGCAGGCAAGAAAGAAGCCAAGAAAACTTCATGAGGGGCCTTGTTTCATTCATTTCCTTAGGTCTGGGGAAAGCACAGCAACAGAAATGAGGAGTAAAGGAGTACTGGCCATGGCAAACGACTGAGAGATGCAGGCAGACCCTAGGAAGCAGCACAGATTCCCAGAGGAAATAATCCAGATGAGTCTCAGACCTGATATTGTGCTCCGGTCGAAGGGTACCAATCAGGTACCTGGGAAGAGAGGACCGAAGAAGCACATGAGCGTAAGCTTAAGAAATATCAGGAGTTGATTCTGGAGTGCCAACAGGAGGGATGGAAGGCTTGTAATCTGCTGGTGGAGGTTGGCTGCAGGGGTTTCGCAGGGCAGTTGCTTTGGAGGACCCTTGGACTTGGAAGCGGCTGGTAGTAAACATCACTGAACAGACAGAGCTAGCATCCCAGTGGATATGGATAAAACTGAATGAGCGGTGACAGAACCAACATATTGAGTTTGGAGGTGGAGAGCAGGATGGAACTAGGATGCTGGTTCTGCCGTCGAGCCTCCCTGCCCCCTGTCCCACAAACCCCCTCCCAGAGATGTCATGAGCTAAATTGATAATACATTGGAAAAAGGGGGGGGGGGGGGTGATGCCCATTTGATAACCCACAGAAGCACTAAACTCAAGCAAGTTGGAGGAAGGTGTCTTGAGAGAGGAAAAGAGGGAATAGTGATGTCACCGGCTGCAATAAACCTTATCATATTTTGGCTAAAGTGTTACCGCTGAATGTACTGATAAGCATTTATGGTAGACTGAAATATACTTTAATGTAATTTCTATTGAAACAAAATGTATTTGTAATTGCATATTTGTAATGATGAAGTTGCAATTTAGTGCATTTAATGTATGTTAATCTTAAATGTAATATTGTATAACATACTGCAGTTAAAATAAAATATAATCAGGTACTTTACATGTGCTTTAGTTTGTGTGTCAACACATGAAAGTAAGTGTAATTCTTTGAAACATAACAAATGGTTTAAAAAAAACAATGATTTAAAATGTACTTTAAAGTAAAATGTTTAATTTGACATTAATATTAATACATTAATACATAGTGCGAGTTTTAAAAATGTACTTAAGTGTGTTAAGAAAACCAGTCGTGAAAGTGTATTATATATATATATATAATTATAAGTGGATTCAGATTATTATGAGCAGATTAAAACCGTTAATGTCTTGTGTGCTACATGTTTAAGTTTTAATTGAACTGGATGTTTGTCAGCTGTAGTTTTTGCTAGATTTTGCTCCTCTGCAGATCCTCACTCCTTATTTTTTCCTTTATGCAGCTGAAACCTGTTCCTCAGAGTCGTGTGATCGTATCTGCCAGATTTCTCAAGCCCATCAAAGAACCCTGTGCGATATTGTAAGTACTATTTTTCTTTATTTCATAGTCCTGACCTTCTAGACAAGCTTCATTCAATAATTGTTTGGTCAGCATCACTGCAAACCTTGAAGCTTAGTGATTTGTGCTGTGGTAGTTTTTTTTTTTTTTTCCAGATTTAATCAAATATCTCTGTGGGATACTAAAAAGCTTAAGCTTTTAGTTCACTCAAAAAAATGAAAATTCTGCCACTGTTTACACTCCCTCCTGTTCCAAATCCATTATGCTTTTTTCTGTGGATTTTTTGAGGAATCTTGTTGCTTTTTTGCACACAGCGATTGCTCACAGTGACCACAGCAGCCACGCTTCAAAAGAGAGAGAGAAAAAAAATACTAGAAGCTTATAAATGCCACTTTAAAAAGTGTTAAAACCACATTTATTGTTTGTATTTTGTGATACAATTGATAGACTTTGAACACTCAGATTTAGTTTTACATCCAGTGACAAAGCTTATTGAGATTATTGCATGGTAGGCGGCATACTACAAATCTACATTTACATTTACATTTAATCATTTAGCAGATGCTTTTATCCAAAGTGACTTACAAATGAGGAGAACAATAGAAGCAATCAGCAATCAGACCAACGAGAGAACAACAGTAAACAAGTGCCACGACAAGTCTCAGTTAGTCTAGCGCAGTACACGTAACTAGGTTGTTTTTTTTTTAAATGTAAATGAATAGAATAGAATAGAATAGAATAGAATAGGTAAGTGCTTGTATTAGTTGGTCAGGTGCTGGCGAAAAAGATGTGTGTTTAGATGTTTTTTGAAAATGGCTAAAGACTCAGCTGTTCGAATTGAGATCGGGAGGTCATTCCAGCAGCTGGACACAGTCCAGGAGAAGGTCCGTGAGAGTGATTTGGTACCTCTTTGGGATGGCACGATGTGCAGACGTGAGCGACAAATAAAGATTTGTTCATGCAACAACTGAAAACAACCCTGACTAAAAGACTGCAGTTAATCCAAATGAAGACCAGTTAAAACTGAGAAATTGATATTAATCTAGCACTAGCATCCACAAATCTGACATGTTTAGTTGTTGTTTGTCTATGTTGTGTGCTCAAAATAGACACTGACAGTCAAATCATATTGGGATATTTGGGAGTGAATACTGATGGCATTTTCATTTTGGCTTGAACTATTCCTTTAAAAAGATAATGAACCCGCACTATTTCTGTATTTATGCACAGATATACAGGTGCATCTCAATAAATTAGAATGTCATGGAAAAGTTCATTTATTTCAGTAATTCAACTCAAATTGTGAAACTCGTGTATTAAATTCAGTGCACACAGACAGAAGTAGTTTAAGTCTTTGGTTCTTTTAATTGTGATGATTTAGGCTCACATTTAACAAAAACCCACCAATTCAATCTCAACAAATTAGAATACTT
>JAFVLL020040844.1:0-37500 GCA_021397915.2 Tor tambroides
TGTGGACAGTAGAGTCTCTACAGAATGAAAGGAGCAGCTTGCGGGGGTCTCAGCAGGGTATGACGCCGAGAGTGCCGTAAAAGCTGTCTGTGGAGACGAATACAATTGTGAAGAAGCGTTATTTATAACGCAGAGACATTCAATATAGTCATCCATCCCACTCATTCTCTTGCATTACTCCGCATTTCTCTCTCACACACACACTCACTCTCTCCATCTCACATTCAGATGCTCCTCCTCTGTTCCCCGCAGTCAGTGAAGTTCCTTTTCTTTGCTGGAGCTCATTGAGAAACTCGCGTCAGTCAAACTGCCCCCGTTCATTCAGAGAGAACCCTGATCAATCAAACAGAAAAACTATCACACATTCAACTGTTCAACGCATTCTGAACATATAAAATGAGTTAAAATTCATTATGAAATTGTTGCTAAAACAGACTGAAATTATCTGAATTTAACACGAGAATGTCATTGTCCGCTTTTGTCTGATCTCCATCAGACTAATGTGACAAATACGCTGGCTGTCATCTTAGAGCTATCAACCCAGAGACGTCGACAGTTCAATCAGGGGGTATAGTGGCCCTCTGGTCTTCTGGGATGTGGGCATTATCGCATTGCTGTGCTCAGATGTGCGTGTTTCGCGGTGGCGACGGATAAGCGCATGTTATTGCCGTCCACGGTCCCAGGTGCTCCATAAACGGATTAGCGCAGCGGCGTGGAGAGTGGAGCCCGCGCGCCACAGGCCAGGCTGCCCTCAGAACAAGAGCCGCGCCACAGCCGCCCGTCCTGACTTTAATTGACATCTGACCGCTTCTGCCGGATTGGCCTGAGGGACAAAACATCAAAAGTGATATTATTGCGATTATTGGAAATTTCCCACGTGAGATTCATAACATATCTATCTATCTATCTATCTATCTATCTATCTATCTATCTATAATCCATAAAATCCATAAAACATTTATAATAAAACATTTTTACCGCATATTCATGTTTATTATATAATAATTATATTTTTAGATTTTTGGATTATATTTTATGTCAAAAAAATTTAAGAACATGAAAAGGAGGAAAAAGTTTGCTGTTTTGTTGTCATTGATTTACAACTATATTGTACTACTGTAGACAATATGCATTCATTTTTAAACTGAAGAAAAAATTGAAAAACACCACAAAAAAAGACTCGCATCGTTGTTTTTCTTAATATTCCAAAAAAAAAAACCTGAGCCTCAGCATTATTATTATTATTATTATTATTATTATTATTATTATTGTTGTTGTTGTTGTTGTTGTTGTTATCATCATTATTATTATTATAAATCAAAGAACACTTAACTTTCCCCTATAGCCCATTGGGGAAATTACGTTCATTCAAGCACTATGTACTAATAATTTGTCATAAATTTTTACAACTAAGTTTTAAGGTCAACTCATCTGTCACGCAAATGTAATAATGGACCATCTCAGGCTTTTCCCTGTTGTGAGTCGTTTAATAACTAGTGCCCTGAAAATTGTCTCAAGAAAAGACAACCGGCGAAAAAGCTGCAGCAGTTATTTAATAAAGGCTATATTAAATACATATACAAATATAAAAGTGAAAAAGTAAAGTTGCTATATGAAGAAAATTATTTCTAAGTTACCGGACCCCTTAAAACTATTTCGTTGATGTAGCCAATAGTAGTCAGGTTGATTAAGAGTTATAAATCGTAATTATGACTTGAATAAAAACCAACTCATTTGAATACCGTAAACCACGTTTTCGGTTTCCTGAAAAAACTGTTTTGCATGTTTGTATTAATGATACAACCTGCTTTGTGTATGAGTTTAGATTATCTCAGCGTGTGCTAAAAAAGTATTTTTATGGCTGTTTTAAGACTCCGATTTACGTAAGTCATCCTGGTTACTTTTATGAATTTTTATTAAGTATTCGTGTCCATATTGGTAGGCCACTTTTGGCGCAACTGACCGCTTACTAATTGCTTCTTTGTACTGTGTCCTGCATTGTGTGTGTGTGTGTGTGTGTGAGAGAGAGAGAGAGAGAGAGAGAGAGAGAGAGAGAGAGAGAGATAGGGGTGATGGATCTTATAGCATTGGCACAACAAACTTTAATTAATTCTTTGCATTGCATATCTCAGAATCTCCTGCTATGAACAAATGTTTCGGGCGAACATGAGCTCTTTTCCCTCGCTTACAGTGCAATAAACACTATAATAATGTTTTCAGATTGAAGAATGTCTATTGCTCACAACAGGCTCGTGGTAACTCGATATGGTCATAAAGTGAGTGGGGATATATGCGGAATGAGGAGAGACTCAGTTTGATTATCTTTAAAGGGATACTGGATATCCGTGTCAAATCAATTTAGGAGTGAAAAATCCAAGTCAGAAATTTTCTACATCGGTGGAAGAAAAGACATCATAAATAAAGAGGCAAACGCCACACTGGAGAAATGTAAGCGCCCCTGGTTTAGTTTAGACTCTAAAACCAAATAACCCCGGGATGTGTTTCACAGAACTCTGGAAAAAATGCCATTATGATTAAACTCAAGAACAATGTTTCAGCTCTGGGGAGAGACTGACTGCGAAACGCACTGATAGACTGAAACAGAAGCGAAGTGACTGGTTTGATGTTCACTCTCAGCAGTAGGTCATTTCTGCTCATAATTTATAATTTTGTAATTTATAACCCTCTTTCTCGTTTTCAAACTTCACAAGTAAATGGGCCTCTTTGCTCCAACCCGGATAGAGGTCACATGGGTTTTCAACGTAAACTCGAATATATTGTAACTATATTATGTATTGTAACTAAGTAATATTATATTATACAATATTATATATTGTAATTATATTGTAACTAAGTTTACAATGATGCATTATAAAAATTCAGCCCACTAAATTTAAATTTTAATTACTGACGTATTAAAGTACTAAAGTAAAAGCAAAGTGCTGCCGCTTTTGAAACTTTTTGAAAAACATAATTGTATTAAAGAAAAGAGGTACAAGGATACTTAAAATCGACAGCTACAGTTACAGCGGCTGGTGAGCATGACTCACACTGTGACACTAATCTAAAACTTTCTTAAATCCTTTCATAATTACTACGCGATCGAGAGACATTTTTATTTCATTTGTCACTCACAAAATTATTTAAATGCAATGCAATGTTAAAAGTGATCAAAATAGTCAACAGTGCAACTAACAGTCCACCCACATTTACAAGAATTCTCTAATCATATTAAATGATTGTCAGCTACACCTAGCCTACAACTTCAAAAGGCATTGCTTGTCAGGGTTCCGAACAAATCTAACACTTTTTATGTAACAAATATGATTTTTACATATACATGAAATAACAAGCAGCTTAGCTCGAACTCTGTATTTAACTCATGTAAAACATCCCACCTCACAGTCTAATGCTTAAGTAAATATTTACCGCTCGAGCTGCTGTGGAAAACACATCGCTCTTACAGTAAAGTGACAAACTACTCAATAATACTTCTCTTCACAATGGAGTCTTGCTGTTGTGATGACTTTATTTACTCCCCCGGCTCATTAGAATATCTATAAAGGGATGGTTGTTAGCAGTTTCCTTCTCATGTTAAACGCGTTTGCTCTGGCAGAGTTCAGCTCACAGCAACACTAACAAGAATGGGCAACAATTTTGATATGATATTCGTTTGATTGATTGATTGATTGATTGATTATTTATTCATGGATATATTATTATTTTAGAGAGGTAAAATGATCACTGAAGCATTTGTCACTATAAGACTAAAAATGGACGGAAATAATAATGAATTAATTAATTAATAATAATAATAATAATAATAATAATAATAATAATAGGATGGTTATTAATTAATTCAAATATATTATTATTACTATGATTTAAAATCAAAATAAAAACATTTGCATCAAAATGTTAAAAAAAAAAAAAAAAAAAACATGCATACCGGCTCTTTGTAGGCCTATCAGTTTCTGACAGATGAAAATGCCAACTATCTCACCTTTACCCCTTATCAGTTTTTGCTAATGAGTTTAACAGTCTCGACTAATGTCACATTGAGCCACTGTAAACCGTGAAGTGTTTGATGGTACTAATTAAAAGGTGGTAATTAATGTAAGTAACTCAAGGCAATACAGAAGAGCTGGGATTCAAACGAAATTAAGAATTTTGCATGACACAGGGTAAATAAAGTGACCCAGTAAGAGGCAGGGAGCCTTTGGAAATGAAGCGTTTGTAGTGAGGGCCGCGGGGCACGGTAATGTCTTTACATGATGGCAGGGGGACAGGGAGTTTATTGCCCCCGCGGTGAACCTTGGCCCCGGGGCCAGTGCTCCGGCATTATCGCTCTCAGGTGATCAGGGCAGCCAGTAGCGCTCCTCTCAACAGGTGGTAAGCCTGAGAGATATGAAGATTCAAGCTCTCAAAGACTCTTTACGTGTAATATACTTCTATCCACCAGAGGGCGCAATAAACAAACAAGAAACAGTGGCCAAGAAAGCATTTCTCTGTATTAATATCCCTGCAATCTTTGACAAAATATCAGGTGGAATTATGCTCACCAAGGCTGCATTCATTTGATCAAAAAAAAAAAAAAAAAGAGAGAGAGAGAGAGAGAAATATTAGTATTTTCCGTTATCATTTTGTACTTTTTAATAGCTTTTCTTTATTAATATTTCTAATATGTGTGTGTGTGTGTGTGTGTGTGTGTGTGTGTGTGTGTGTGTGTGTATATAGAGAGAGAGAGAGAGAGAGAGTAACTGGTTTTTACTTTGATTTTAGTTTTATCCAATGAAATAACATATTGGGTTATATAATGCAATTATATGCCATAGTAGGTGTGGCTTGTGGGCTAATGATTTTTTTAAAACTTTTTTCTTTAGTTCTTTATAATTTTCTCTCAACAAACAAATTCTACATCAACAAAGAATGAAAAGTTAACCAACCAATACTTACCTGATATTAACAGAATGAACAGAACTGAACATAGGTTTTTGGTAAAGAAGTGCACTTAAAGTAGATGGTTAGTATTACTTATTTATTGCATGCATGCATGCAACATCTATGTTAAGGTAAGCGCTAGTGTTTTTGGATCTGTGAATAGAGATAATTAGCGACCTGTGTGTGATTTCAGCACCTCTGCTGTCGGACAGCTCCTGCGCGCTCAACACGGGAGATTAACACCTCCTGACTGCCACCCTGCTCACGTGACCGTGAGATCGCCAATAATTCCCTGCCTTTCCGTTCATTTTACCAGAACATAGTCTTAAAAGTTCAATAGCTGTATTCTACTCAGTTAGGACTGTATTGTATTCAAAGTTAAAGGAAACAGAGTATATTTACAAGGAATTATATTATCAGCGACAATTTAATAAACTAATATCTAACGCTGTCAACAAACTCAAAAGCAGTTTCTAGAACTATTCGTTAACAGCACAGACAACAACGCCACCTTGAGGTCTAAAAATTGTTATTAAAAGTATGTTCTAGCTTGGGACCTAGTCCTTAATACGATCTAAATAAAATAAAATAAAATAAAATAAAATAACATATTATACTTTTGGTATAACATATTATGTATGTAATTTATGTAGCAGTGTTAAAGTCTTTATTGTGAATTTTCTGACATTCTTGATTTAACATTTGATTTCTTGATTGACTTTAAATATCTACTAAAACGAAGCAGGACATAGATCTTAAAGACCCTAAATAAATAAATAAAACTTTTTCCCTACTTGTATAACCTATTGTTTGTGTGTGAGTGTGTGTTCTCAGTTTGTTACAGGGTAACTGGACAATAAATGTTCATGCTAAGTCTTTACTTCATTTTCAAATGACACCACAAAGAAAAAAAGACTCATCTGTCTAAATACATTCGTCTTTTCTAGACCAAAACATTCCAGTCAACATTCCCCTCAATTGCACAAATGCATCAGTTTAGTGTCTTAAAGTCTGGATCATATTATATTGTGAATCTCTGTGTCCTGTGCTTTACCCCTGCAATGCTCCTTCACAAGGGCAGAGAAAGGCGTTGTTTGGGATGATCTGTGTTTTATAGAGAGCCTCGGGCTGGGATGATCTCTCACTGCAAACATCTCACACACTCCCAGCTAAACAATGCTTGTCTTTTCACATCTAGATTTATTCCTGAAACACATCACAGTTAATTGTAAACTTAACTGAGGCTACTGTGCCATACATCTTCATATGTCAGAGGTTAACAGATCATTTTCAGACTGGAACTACAGATTCAATATGATACAGAACAGTCCAGTTTGTGGTCTTCTACCAGTAATCATTAACTTTGACATGCATATTACAAAAACAGAAGAGATGATCCATGCCATCTTTACTGCGCATTCTGTCAGCCAGTTTTCTACATACAAACATACACACACAGTCCATTAAGAAGCTATTGAGGTCCTCACAAGGTCAATGAGAGGAGGGCAGTTCCTGTCAATATCACAAATTGTGGTGTGTGTTTCAAATGTCTAATGGATTATATTGATTTAAGCTCAACGTTTGCATGGGGATGTACAGCACTTAGACATGAAATCAGTTTTTAGTGATAATGCATGCAAGCCATTTCCGCATCAGCCATTAGTCTTAAGGGATAGTTTACCCAAAAATTACTCACTCTCATGTCTTTCCTATATGACTTTCATTTTTTTTCTGCAGAACACAAAATAAGATATTTTGTAAAATATTGGAAAGCAAATAGTTTTGGTTTCCAGTTTGAAGAAAGTTGGTAACAAACAATGTTGGTTCCCACTGACTTCCATTTTGAAGAAAGTTGGTAACCAAAGTGTTGGTTCCCACTGACTTCCATTTTGAAGTATGTTGGTAACCAAACAGTTTTGGTTCCCAATGATTTCCACTTTGAAAAAGTTGGTAACCAAACAGTGCTGGTTCCATTGACTTCCATTTTGAAGTATATTGGTAACCAAACAGTTTCAGTTTTCATTGACTTCGATTTTGAGGAAAGCTGGTAACCAAACACTTTCAGTCCCCACTAACTTCCATTTTGAAGAAAGCTGGTAACCAAAGTGTCGGTTCTCATTGACTTCCATTTGGTATGTTGGTAACCAAACAGTTTCAGTTCTCATTGATTTTAATACTGAAGCAAGTTGGGTAACCAAACACTTTCAGTCTCTATTGACTTCCGTTTTGAAGAAAGCTTGTAACCAAAAGTGTTGGTTCCCACTGAATTCCATTTTGAAGTATGTTGGTAACCAAACAGTTTCAATTCTCATTATTTAAGCAAGTTAGGCAACACTTTAAGTCCCTATTGACTTCCATTTTGAAGAAAGCTGGTAACCAAACAGTATCGGTTCCCATTGACCTCCAGTCTGTTGGTAACTAAACAGCTTTAGTTCCCATTGACTTCCATTTTGAAGAAAGTAGGTAACCAAACAGTTTCTTGTCCCACTAAAGTCCATTGTATGGACACAAAATGGGAAGTCAATGGGAAAATATACTATTTTATGTTCAGCAAAATAAATAAATAAATTGCACACATGACTGGGATGACATGAGGGAGAGTAAATAACAGAATTTTTATTTTTTTTGGTAAACTATCCATTTAAGAACAGCATGTGCTTGATAGTGAAAATGTCTTTGTACTGTACTGTACATTTCAAAATGTACAAAAATGTTTAAGCAAGTAGCCACTTAGCAGAAGCTTTTCTTCAAAGCAGATCAGTAGACACAATCCCCATGGAGCATCCTGAGGTTAATTGTCTTGCTCAAGGGCACAGTGTTGATGGCCCACATGGTGAACAAAACTAGTGACAGCACATGTATGTTTCTATCATGTAAAGCATCATACAGTGCATCAGAAGACAACTGGACTGCAGTGTGAAATTCTACACCATCAGCTTCAACATGCAAAGAGCCAAAGCTTCAGGTGAAGGATCTGATGAGAAATTTGTGCTTCAAACTCTTGATACTCTATACATAAAGAGAGAAAAACATTAATTAAAGAGGTCTTTACTTTGTCAGCAGCAAATTAGTCATTCATTCAATTAGAATATTTTATTTTAATAGAATAAATTCACTATACATACTTGTTTTACATGTTTTATAACACACTAAAAACCACACACTAAGCTTTTTTTTAGTTTTTTTAGTTTATTTTTTAAAGAAATTCTGCATTTTATTTAGTAAAGATACTTTAACTTGATCAAAATTCTCAAATGTCACAGCAAAGGCTTTTATAATGTTACTAAAGAATTCTATTTCATATAAATGCAGTACTTTTGAACTGTTTTCAACACTGATAATAACAATAAATTTCTTGAGCAGCAAATCAGCATATTAGAATGATTTCTGGAGGATCATGTGACACTGAAGACTGGAGTAATGATGCTGAAAATTCAGCATTGTATCACAGGAATAAATTTTAAAATACATTAAAATGGAAAACAATTGCTTTAAACTGTAGTAATAATATTTTACAACATTACTGTATTTTTGTCCGAATGAATGTAAACTTGGTGAGCATAAGAAACTTTGAAAGAAAATCCTTACCAACCCCAATTTTTGTATCAAAAAACATCATTACGTATATTCCCTGAGAATCAAACCCATAACTTTGGTTTTGCTACCAGTTGATCAAATAAATGTACTGTAAGTTTCACTGTAAGTGTCCTTTTAAATGCATAAATAAATGTCCTGTCTATACATGTGCAAACAAAAAGCAAAAAGAGCATAAAAGAGCATAAAAGAGAAGCTGTTTAGTCCAGCACAGATCACTGAATCAGTCAAACACAACTGGCTATTCCCATGTATGCGCTAAACTAAACAAAACCATAAAACCTTTGGTAATGCCTCTGAATCTTCTACAAAAGCTAACAATCAACAATCCAGGCTTCAAAAGACATTGTCCCATGTCATCCAAGGGGAGTTTAATCAAACAAAGTGTGCTCCTTATGTGTAGACTTTAAGAGAAGGTCATCTACATACGCCAACACAAGCCATATCTGTTTTGGGATCATGTCGGTTGACCACAGCGGCCGCTCTCTCCTGGACGGCCCTCTTTTTGTGTTAATAGCCTGCCCGCCGCGACCCTGAAAGAGATGCCGGAACAAAGCAGGTATTTGTTTCAAGGGAGTGTTGTTTTAGGAAGAGACTTAGAGGTCTCGAGTTAAAGTCACCCCCTTTCGAGGTCACGCAAAATCCTCCTCTCTCCTTGGCTCGGCCTGGCCATGAATACAGCCACTTCAGTGCCCTCGGGACAAAAGGGCAGGAAGAAAGCAGGCGACTGGGGGAGCGGTGAACCCACTGGGAGGGATGGACAACATGCTGGCTCAGACTGGGAGGAGGGAGTCTGTTTCAGCCAGTCTGCCAGGCTTAGAGTTAAAGATTACCTTTGAAATTTGCACCCCTCCTCTCTCCCTATAACTCCGCTCCCCTCTCTCACCATCGCTCAGACCTGCAGGCAGGCATGGAGAGCGGTTAGATGAGTCCCGGAGAAGATCCTCTTTGATGACAGAGAAGGATCTTTTTGTTCTCTAATCCTTCTCTGGTCTTAAACATTTTAAGCCCAACTGGACCTCAAAGAGAGGCTGTGCTGAAGCTCGGGGTCTCAATGGAGGCATTCTTCCCCACCCGCGCTCGTCCCGAACGCAGAGGAATCTGCCCTCGTGCATCTCAAACCGCTTGTTCGGTTACAAAGTTCAGGGTTCCTCACAAGCTGGACGTCAGCACGCTTGACTTTCACTGCAGGTTACCTCAGACAATAAGGAACAGGTTATTAAGGCAAAACACCACAGGTGAATAGGCTGAATTTTTAACAGGCAACACCTCAGATAACTTCCCCTACTGATTAATCATAGTACATTAAGACAATTGTTCTGTTTTACAAGTTTACTGAAATGTTAAATATGCAAATGAGGCATTGTCTATTTAAATATGCATATATTTGCATACGCTTCTAAACAGAACACTGGATAAAGCCAGGTTCACAAATTCTTGTTTTATTTTGTTGGCATATTAAAGGTTTTTTCCAATGGGGAATTTTGAATCTCTCTTTTCATAACTTTTAAAATACTGACAACAGCCAAGAAACAAACTGAATTTGTTCAGCCTGTTTTTAGGAATAGTTACATTCTACAAGTATAGAATAACTATAATTTTAGTTACCTCAATCAGGTTAATGATATATGAACAAACCCCTCTGTAAAAACCTTCAGAATACAGATAACTGGACTGGTTTGGTGCGTGCAAAAAAACCCATTTGGAGAAAATGGCCTTTGAAAATACTATGTATTGCAACTGTAATCTTCAGACACATATAGATAAAGTGTAATATAATAAACACTTAAATGTGTATTTTGCAGGGGTTTTTTCCACTAGTCTGAAAGAAGACTTGCTATGGAAGCCCCAAATATCCAAAAATGTATCATGTATCATATAACTATATATGTCAAGGGGTTATTAGTGGTGCTTGTTTTGGCTGTTGTTTTCAGGACTGGTGGTCAAAATAAAACAAGGCAAAAAGAAGAGACTTGAGTCATATCCAGAGACCAGAATATTGGACCAATAATTAACACTCTAAAAACACCTTAGCAACCACACACTACATCCTAGCATCATGACGGCAGGTTTTACATATATCACCATTCACATCTCTCCAAAAATGTAAAAATCTAGCCATTTGCATGAACACCTGATTAAAACTTAGATAAAATTCTTCTCAGTGTTAGGATTAGAATGTGATTCTGCTGGACAAGTTTACACAATCTAACCAGTGTGAACCAATGTACACCTGTATGCTGGACACTTGGCTGTTTTTCCATTCCTATCATTTACTATCCAATTAAAAAACAAAATAAAATAAATTCGTATCCAAACACTATTTATAGAAATTATTTTCAAGCAGAAGTCTTTAGAACAAAACGTTTTTATGATCATGAGGAGCATAAAATCACCCATCGTGTCCAAACTTTAGCACATAGACTAATATAAAAACATGCATGCACAATCACCTTTGAATGTTACTAAAAGGATGTCTAATTATGTAAGGATATGCACATGACAAGCCAACATCACATAAATGAATACACACACCGAAACAAGCTTCAGCTTCAGGCTGCTGGGGGAGAACAGAAGGTTTGTTCCCTTGTGTCGTTCAGCCAGTAATCGGCACATTTGACATACACATGACACGACAAAAAAGATGAAAGACTATTTACAAAGATTTCATCTGCCCTCTAGCATCACACACACTGACCGTCTCACACGATGACCTCAAAGAGAAAAATTATGCACTATATGCGTTGTGGTCATATACACTGATGTTCAGAGGTTTGTGGCCGCTAAGATTTTTTACATGTAATATTACGTGTAAAACAGTAATATTGTGAAATATTATTACAAAATAACTGTTTTCTATTGTAATATATTTTCAAATGTAATTTACTGCTGTGATGCAAAGAATTTTCAGCATCATTACTTCAGTCTTCAGTGTCACATGATCCTTCAGAAATCATTCTAATATCCTGATTTACTTCTCAACGTTTCTGATTATTATCAACGATCACACTTATTTTAATTGTAAAATTGCTTAAATTGAATGTACTTAAATTTAAATATTTTTAAAACTTTTTGCAGGCTCTTATAAATGTCTTGAGGCATCACTTACAATCATATTGAGTTGACAATCATATGGAGCCACATGCAGACACAATGACATGTACAAAGCTGAAAGGTCACTTACATGTGTTCAGGCTTGAGTGTGTGTAAACAGACACCACTGAACATACGGAAAGAGCACTGAAGGTTAAGTGGCCATGAGAGGTGAAGTGCTTCAAAATAAACACACTCACACCTATAGTGTGTCCTCCCATAGACTGCTGCTGCTCTTAAATGAAACAAATCGCTACACACCTATTACTACCGACCTCTCTCTATAGTCTGCTTCCACTACTCATATTGTTGCTATATTGATTAAAGTCATAGTTTTAATTTAAATCACATAGTAAAACTAGACGCTAGTGCATATAAGGCTATAAATATCAGTAGAGTAGAAAGCCACATCACATTTGGCTTACACAACATACATTTTCTGCTCCTCTTATGCATAAAGCAAATACTTTTTCTGATTTTATGTGGATTCTGATCACAGAATAAATAAAGCATACTTTAAGCTTACTATACATAGGAGTACATTATCTTCGTATAAGTATAATTTATTAATAAATAACTATTTTTAATGCTACTACTACTACACTAATAATAATATATTTGAATTTGTATTAGGCTACAATATACAGTTAATGTAAATAAATCTAAACAAACACACCTTTGGTTTGGGGATCATGATGGCCAGCAGGTGCATTTCCTAACCACATGACCAAAAAGTGAGCGACCTCTACTGGCCTCAATCCATACATCCTACAGCAGCAAGGCCTCCAGTCTTGTCCCAAGACACAGGTGCTGTGTGCCACCTAGTGACCTAATAAAGAGACAAGACAATTATTTACTGTTAACGCTTTACAAAAATTAAAAACACACACAAATAACTTAGGACATGACTCACATTTTTTGGTCCAGAACAAGCTACATGTCACTGCCATTTGTGATCTGGGTTGTATCCCAAACTATTTCACATTTCACAATCAGTGGTGATCCTTTGCAAAATTATAAGAGTGTGGGGGAACTGGTTGATGAAGTAACACTGTTCAGCTTACAGATGCCTTTTTTGATTTCTCACTTGAGGAATGCTTATGATTTTATAATGGTATTTGAAGGGGATATGACAGAAGCATCAAATATCTTTTGCAAACCTGAATCTGCATAACCTCTTTATGGTAAGTACAGTGGGGACCAGAAGTCTGAGACCACACTGAAAGTCTGTGATAAAATCCCATTTGAACGTAGCAATAAAGACAAAATATGTTTTAGAATTTTAAGACATGAACTTCTGGGGAAACAAATATTATGATGCAAATTTGAATATGATTATAAAAATGCAATAGAAGCATTTCCACTGGTGGCGTCTGACATTTGGACACCATGGTGTGCAACATTTTAGTATTTTTTTAGTATTTTTAGTATTTAGTATTTAGTGCAACAGTATTGCCATTTGTTTGTTTTTGCATATTTAAAAAAGCAAACCTTTGACTATACTTCTGATTCTGCATGAACATGCAGTAGCTGACATTACATAATTTTTATTGACATTACATATTTTTTGGTGTAATGTGCTATACTCCATCTAAAACAAACTAAATCATTGTACTCATTATTATGACAGTTATTATGACTTCAAGGTAATGACGACATGACGTATTTGTACTTCTATAAATTCATTATTCAACACAGCAACGACGGCAGACACAAATAAGCTACTGTGTGGATTTTTGTCGCTAGGTAATTTGTCAGCGAGTCTACTTCAAAAAGCAGTGCGCCGCCCGGGAATCGAACCCGGGTCGCAAGAATGGGAATCTTGCATGATACCACTACACCAGCGGCGCCTACATGGGAACAGGAAAAATCCCACCCTTCCCAATTTACCTGAAATGTAGTGTAAATATCATTTCAAACCCTTACGCCTTCGTAACATTATTTTGAACACTTTTTCAATTTACATGAGGGAATACTTGAACCTGACATTCCCAGAACCGGTAAATGGAAATCTGCGATATCGCTTTTGTGAATGACTCATCTTTTGAGCCATGTCTTTTCAATCGTGGATTGAACCGATTCACAAAACCAGTCTGGAAAATTCGTTCACGAGTCGGGCTGAATCCGCTCTAGAATGAACAACTCACTGACTGATCCATTAAGAACCGTCACGTTCGGTGAGAAGAAAACTATATATTATTCAGCATTGATATAAAAATTAATTTCAGTATAACTTTTTTAGAGCATGCCATGCTGGGATGTCAGGTGACGTGGTGACGTAATGAATAACTGAATCGCTTTTCTGAATTAGTACTTTGAAATGAACTGTTCTAAAGAATCGATTCGCGGAAATGAATCGAACCTCTCCTCACTACTAGCTGCCTGCCAGCTGTTCGGGGCGCTGCAGCACTGCTCTCAACGACTCAACAAAAGAATCAATGGCAGTATCCACTCTTACACATCACCATTTCCCTCTACCGGTAAAATTCACTTCACAAAGACTCGACGGGCCGCAAAATACAAATAGATAAAACAAACATCAGTGCAATTTCACTAATAAATCAATCAAATCAATAATGACCGCTGGTAACCCGAACGTGATGTCACGTCAGCCTCCAACACGCGCCACCCGGCGTCAGCCAATGGGAGCACGGAGAAGCCGGCCCCTGCCATGACAACGCTTCCATCACTTCCGGGCTGAGAGCGACGGCCGGCGCGAGTCAGCGACCGCGATATACACCGACCCAGAAAAATAACAATCATCGCTGTGTATTTGCCGCGTCTAGCTCTTCCATAATACATTTTTTATCATCTTAAATGGGATGTTGCGAGTCTGACTGAATCGGCGGCGTCAGCTTGGAAGAATAAGGTGAGCGTTTATTGTCTGTACGGGTCGTGTGGTGCAGATACGCGCGGAGAACGTTGATTTACATATTTAAGACTCACATGCGTATAGTAAAGCATCGTGCGTGTTATTACTCAGGTATGAAGAGGGTTTGCATGCTCTGACATCTCTCAACCGGAGGAATGTAGGATATGGATGGCATCGCATTCCTCTCTTGATACTGATCATCTCTAAGGCCTCTTCTGTTCCCAGCCTGCAGTGGCACACACATACATTACATAAATTATTTTGTGCTTTCTAGGCATGATCATACACCTGCATGCACACTAAACACGTTAGCACACACTAATCTTTTTCACACACGAACACGATCTCACATCAACAAGCATGACATTTACACATTTCACACCCCATCAGCATAGGTTCTCTGTGTGATTTAAAGGCAGACGAGCATATTTTGTCAAGATGTTTTGCCTAAATGAGGTCACAGATGAGTGTGCTTGTGGCATGGGACTGCAGCTTGTTGTGGGTGACTGGGAAGATAGTGGGTTGACATGCTTTCAGATAATCCTAGTGGATTATGTGCTATCAGTTGAAGGCCAGCACTAAGAATAAGTATCTGCAAATGCAGTGTGTCTGAATGGTGACCACGACTGGACGTGAACTTGAAGTTGTTTGATAATGAGAAGGTTTTTTATGATAAGATTTTAGTGCTTTTGTCTTACTGTATATGTGTTTGCATGTGTGTGGATTTGAATCCTTGCAATAAAAGCCAGTCAGTAAACACTGTTTGTCAAACTAACAAAAATACAATTAACTGTTTATGAATGATGTGGGAGAGTGAATGATGACAGGATTTCCATTAAAGGGATAGTTTATCCACAAATATGAAATTGCTGTCATTTACTGATCCTCATGTTGTGCTGAACTCAGAAGATTTTGGTTAATGAAGATATTTTTAATGAAACCTTGGAGATTTCTGTCCCTCAATTAAAAGTCGAGGCACCAAGCCTTAAAAGATCAAAAAAAGGTTATAAAGGCACCATAAAACAAATCCAGACGAGATACAATTGCTTTGTATGATAAACAGATTTAATTAAGGCTTTTTTTACATCTAAACGATGATTGACACACATACATAGCATAGCACACATCACATCTGATAAAGGCTCATTTTTACAGATTTGTTTTTACAATGCCTTTATAACCTTTCTGGTTTTAATTTAAAAATTCTTATTTTGTGTGTTTGAATATTAATCAAAGTCTTAAGGGTTTACGGCGACAAGAGGGCTTCATTTTTGGGTAAACTATCCCTTTAACGCTATAAATAGTCATAAGCAAGATGCCCCATCTTTTACAGAGCGATCAGTGCTGTGAGGCATTTTTAATGACATTTATTTCAAAAACACATTACAAGCAGGAACAGATGCACCAAACATGATTATAAAGATTTTATTCTGGTTTTTAGAGTGTGCAGTGATGGTTTATACTGTACCGCTACTGGAAACACGATTTACGTGCTTAAAATGCACCACAGATTGTGACAAAATTCTGTATATTGACTGTTCAGCAGTTCTTGAGTGTGAATTGATTTGCTCCTTCTCTATGGGCTGGATTCCTCACGATTGTCCCACTACGGGAGTGTATGATTAATGTCTTCTATTCTCACACCCTGAGCACGAGGTGATGGACCAGCCGAACAAGTCCGATCACACCCACCTCCTCTTTTAATGGTATATAATAGGGATTATGGGTAATGAATGATGGGGCCGGAAGCCTGTTCCTTCACTTCTGCAACCGCTGTCTGCGTTTTTGAGTGGGGGAGTTTGATCACAAGAGGAAAAGGGAAGAGAACACTTTCCAAAATCATTTTATTTTCAGTTTAAGCCTCTGTTGTTAGTAGTTACTCAACCCAAACCCCTTCACCAGTTCCTCCTCTATGTTAAAGATTTGTGACATTTGTCACTGGCCTCTAGTGTACTCAGGTATTCACACACAAACCATGTTGGTTCTTGCCTGTGCGAAACTCGACATCACAATGTTAGGTTGTTGAGTGGTCACCAGGGTGTTGCTATTTGGTTGCTAAGGTGTTCAGAGTGGTTATTTGCACTCTGCTATGCAGTTTCTAGCGTGTTCTGGCTGGTTGATGTTTCTCGGTGTGTCCTTCAATGTAAGTCAGTAGGATTTTTTATTTCCACCCGTTCAATCGTGAATTTTAATCAAGCATTTAGCAAATTTTTAAAACATTAATGTTACAGATACTAATACAAGTGATCTGTCAGCATTGTGCCCTTGTGCAACACACACTCTTTCAGCTCTGTGTTGTGGCAGCGCAGGTGAGTTTGGATCAGGTTGCTCAGGGGAGATGATATTTGATATCCGAGTTTGGCTGAAGATCTTCACTACAGTGACCGCTTCTCAGATGACCATCTAATAACTAACTCTTGTGCCTCATTCAGATAGATTCACGTGTTACCAGTATTGGGCGTTGTTATGAGATGTGGATTGAAACCATGCAGAATGAATATACAGAGGACGATTACACATTTGTTAATCATATTTCAATGGCAGAAGTGGTTTAGCGCACCTGGTTATGCCCATCCATTGAGTTGTAAATGTGGAGTTGAGCTAAATATTTTGATGCATAAAAATACATTTTAGAATTTATACACGTTTAAGGGGTCATTGGTTGGTAATTATTTACTGTTATTTTTCTTTGGGTTTTCCACCCTTTCTTTTGATAGTTATGCTGTCTACACCAGATATGTCTGGTGTGGCAAGTCACAACCTGACAAAATGAAATCCCTCCCATTATAGTAAGTGATTATAATAATAAACAAATAGACAGCTAGAGGCTTTAAGTTAATTGGACACCCATTTGCTATTTTTAAAGTTCAGGACACCTTCTTCAGCCACTTCCTTTCAATCTGGTAAGGATTTTGTTTAAAATATTGTTCTTGTAAATTAATATGCTTTTTTCCCTATATATTTAACTATTGACTGACAAGTCATAGTGAGGATGTTTTGTTTAAATTTTATGGCCTACCAATTGAAATCATAATTTAGTAATTTTATAACACTACTGTTCAAATGTTCAGAGGGGCCAGTAAAATGATTTTAAGGAAATTAATGCTATTATTCATTAAATCGATCAAAAGTGACTGTAAAGAAGATATTTGTAATGTTACTAAACAATCCTTTTTTAAATAAAGGCTGTTCTTCAAACTTTGTTCATCAATGAATTCTAAAAAAGTAGCATGGTTTCCGCAAAAATATTATAAGTATAAAAGTGTTCTAGCATTGATTATAATGAAAAACGTTTCTCAGGCACCAAATCAGCCTATTTCTGAAGGATCATGTGACACTGAAGACTTGAGTAATGATGCTGAAAATTCAGTTTTGCATCACAGGAATAAATTACATTTTAAAATATATTCAAATCAAAAAGTTTTAGAGTTTTAAACTGTAATAATATTTAACAATATTAATGTTTTATGGTATTTTTGATTAAATGCAACCTTGGTTAACAACTTCTTTCAAAAACATTTAAAAAATATCTTTCTGATACTAAACTTTTGAACAGTAGTGTATATTAAAATAATTTTTAAACTAATTTACTTATGTTGAAAATTAAGCTGAATGTATACTTATATATGAACTAACCTCATTCTGCATATTTCACACTGTTGTCCATCAGAATATTTGCTGATAAGTGAATAGGCTTTTACATAGTGGTCAAGCTCCTCATATGTTAATGTGCTAATGATTATGACATAACTGATTTCTGAATGACCTAGTTTTTGCAGCTTAGTTTCTATAAATGGTCTGTGTGAACTAGGGAGAGAGTTGTGAACGCTGGAGTTATGTCTACATACACGTATCTCCACTCTGTGACATTCCTCTGGACAGAAAAGTTTTTCACATTCACGTGCTACTGGTCTCCAGGCGAGTATGTCTGAGATTTCATGGGAGTCAGGGAATGTGCTATCTGTTATTGCTGCTCTATACTCAACCCTCTCACACAGCTTGAGGGCAACGACTTTACCATATGATGTTTATCACAGCAACTTTCTGCTTGCAATCCACTGTCCACAAGTAGTTTATGAAGTCTATTTTTCTACACAGAGAAAAGTTGAAGAGTTCATGTCGCAATATTGGAATTTCAGTAAGGGTCTTACAGATAGTTCACCCAAAAATCATGTCGTTGCAAACCTGTATGAATTTTCATCTGTGGAACATAGAAGATATTTTGAGAAATGTCTCAATGCTTTTTTTGTCAATACAATTGAAGTTAGTGGGCTCAAATCTCAACATTCTTCAAAATATCTTCTTTTGTGCTCATTTTTCAGAAACCTTATAGGTGAATCTTGAGTAAATGTTCTGTAAATTCTGTCAAATTTTTGCGTAATCATGTCAGGGTCTAATTTGTTATCATTAAATTGTATTACATTTCATATATTGGCATTTTATAGACCACCCTGCTCTCTAAATATGCATATAGCGACCACAACTCCTAACCGCCTCCGAACCTCTGTTGTGATGGAGTCCACGAGTAAAACTCCAAGGAGAGAACACATTTCTGCTGGGTAAATGATATTTGAGAATGTCTCTATCCTGGGTTGTCTTTTTGACCTTGCTCTGAAGTATCAAACCCCCCCCCCCCCCCAAATAAATAAAAAAAAAGTAGTCTACAGCTTGTTTTTTTCCCAGTGAGAAAATGAGAAAGAGGCTGTTTCCTTCATTGTTTTCTGTTGTACGAGAGTGTTGTGTTTATCTCTGGCTGTCAAACATGCATCTTCCCAGAGGGTTTTAGAGTTTTTTTGCACTTGAGAATTATTGACCTATTTCGAATGTAATTTTTAAGTTCAACACTGCTTATTCTATCATATAGGGCGCTGATTTATCAGGTCGATCTTTATTTTGGGATTTCCAAAATTGGCTAAATATCTCTGTTTGTATTTCATGTTCTGGATATGCTCGTCCACCCCCATCTCTTCCCCTCAACACACACATGCATTCATAAACGCATCCGCGTCTCAAACAGGACACTGTTTTAGTGTGAGCTTCATCCTTCCAGAGCGACAAAGCCTGTCTTGTTTGTCGTCTGAGCTCATGGCGTTCACTGTCTGCCAGCCGCACAGTGATCCTATCAGAGACGTGACATAGTGGTCAACACACATGCTAATATGGGTAACGTAAGTTTGAGTCTAGATAGCATCATTTCCTAAGCCTAAATCAAGCCGCATTATTTCAACAGCAAAAAGTACTGGTAAAAACTACATTACCCATGATTCTGCAAAAAATTCCACCAATGAGAGAACTGAAATGAGCAAATCATACCAAAAGAACTCTTTAGCGCCCGCTCACTCCCATGATGCACTGTGAATGGTGTAATGTAGTCAGTCTCCCAATGCTTTGAAACTACCTAAATATATATACATATTCCTATGGGGAAAAATGAATGGGAAAAATACTTCCGGAACCAGGGCTGATGAAAAAGTGCACTAGTGTTGAATTAGGACTGAGAAAGTCAATTCATAGCAGCATCTCAAACTATTCTACAGTTGAACTAATTTTGAGTCATGATTTTTAAAAAGCATATTGACAAAACAGCCTTTGCTTGTTATATTTCTCCACAGGGAAAGCTCATCCTTATTCCCAGGGGGCTTTGCACCCCGTCAGAGCAGGAAGCTGGAGTGGGAAAAGGAAATGGAACAGGAAGTTGCCCTCTTAGCCAGCAGGTTTGACAAAAGGCAGTAGTAAGGCCAACAAGTACCATCTATACCTATAAGCCCTTCAAGAACACAGAGGAAGCCAGTAAGACCTTCAGAAGAAGAGGAATACTATCACATAGTTGGAAGAACGTAAAGAACAACACAAAGTGGGTGGAGGACAATAATCAAAGCTAAAGCTAGTGTGGTTCTGAGGGTAGTAAATCACTAACTTCTCTTTCTTTCTGTCCTCTTCTCATCTTCTGATCTCTCGTTCCTCTCAGGATGAAGTTGAAGGAGGACATGTCTCCTCTCCTGCTGCAGGTCTTTCGATCGGTCGTCTGGGTTTATTCCGTCATCACGTTCCTGCCCTGGTACCTGCTCTCCGGAGCCAGCGGGAGCCAGGCCCGCGCTAAACGGGTCAAAGCGCGCTCAGTGAGTACAACAGTAGAATTCATTCATTAGGACCCAAAACATTCATTCAGAACAGAATCATTCAAAAACTGGGCATGATATTTTTGAAATAAGTCTCTTATGCTCAGCAAGACTGCATTTATTTGATCAAAACTAAGGAAATTGTGAAATATTATTACATTTTAAATAGTGCTGCAAAACGATTAACCGCGATTAATCGCATCCAAAATAAAAGTTTTGTTTATATAATATATGTGTGTAATGTGTATATTTATTATGTATATATAAATACACAAATATGCATGTATATATTTAAGAAAAATGTGTTATGTTTATACATTAAATATAAATTATATGAATATAAATATATACATGTAAATATTTTAAAATTTATTGTATGTGTGTGTATTTATATATATACATAATAAATATACACAGTACACACACATATGTAAACAAAACTTTTATTTTGGATGCGATTAATCATTTGACAGCACTAAATTTAAAGTAACTGTTTTCTATTGTAATTCTATTCTATTGTCACATGATCCTTTAGAAATCATTCTAATATGCTGATTTGATGCTGAACATCTAAACATTTATTATTATTATTATTATTATCAATGCTGAAACCAGTTGTGCTGCTTAATGGTTTTTGTGGAAATCATGATACATTTTTTCAGGAATCTTTAAAAAATAGAAAATTCAAAAGAACAGTTTGCTTGAAGTACAACATGTTTTGTAACATAAATGTCCTTACTGGAACTTTTCAGTTTAATGCACCATTACTAAATATAGAATTAATATTTTAATTGGAGAAAAAAAATCTTACTAAGCACAAACTTTTGAATAGTAGTGTACCTCAACACATAATACATGCAAAAGATAATAATTCAACTGAGATTATTGCAGTTTATCTTAGATTAGCGGAGGGATTTGAGTCACTTTCATTACTGATCAACGTCGCTTAATGAAATTGCTGGTTACAAGTATGATGAATCAGGCCAAAAGTGGGTTTGCATTTTCTTGCAATAGTGTTACCTCACACATTGTGCCATCCTGTGCTTGTCATACATGTCCAGATTTTTCCCCATGACCTCATTCTGATCCCCTGTTCCATCAGGTAAGCGGGAATCTGGCTGGGCCGTACCGGGCCGTGAGCAAACAGCAGAAGCTGGTGTCCCTGCTGCATGATGGTGTGGATACCTTGGATAAAGTGTTTGAATACGCTTTAGTACACTTCCCTCAAAGAGACTGCCTCGGCACTAGAGAGGTGCTGAGCGAGGAGGATGAGATACAGCCTAACGGCAAGGTCTTTAAGAAGGTGAGGCACTTGTTCATACTTCAGGTGATTCTGTTAATTGAATCCAGTCTGCAAATCTAATCAGCATATTCAGATTGCAATATATTCACGTTAGTTGCTATATTATGATGTAACCAACAATGTCACAATGTCAAGAGATGACAAAACAACAAGCTGTCAGTGTGGAAACAGAGGACGGAAAATTAAACAATTTGCATTTGCTCATGCCATTTTTGATGAGGTGCATAAGACATTCATTTTTGCATTTCTAAAATCCAAGAGCTCAAAACACGTCCTAAATGCATTTTATTTCTTTTTTTTTTCATTTTTAAATATTTTCGCTCACCAGGGTTGCATTTATGTGATCAAAAATACTGTAAAATCAATAATAATGAGAAATATTATGACAATTTAAAGTAAGTGTTTTCTGTTTTAATATATTTTAAAATGTTATTCATTTATGTGATGCAAAGCTGAAATCCAGCATCATTACTTCAGTCTTCAGTGTTACATGATCTTTTGGAAATCACTCTAATATGCTGATTTGCTGCTCAAGAAACATTTCTTATTATTATCAATGTTGGAAAGGGTTGTGCTGCTTAATTTTTGTGAAAACTGTTTTTTTTTTTTGTTTTGTTTTTTTTGTTTTCTCCAGGATTCTGGAAAAAAATAGAAAGTTCAAAAGAACAGTATTTATTTGAAATCTAAATCTTTTTTTTTTAATTATAAATGTATTTACTGTCACTTTAGACCAATTTAATGCATCCTTAATGAATAAAAGTATTACTTTATTATTATTTTTTTTAAAAACATTACCCAAAACCTTTGAAAAGTAGTCTATGCCTAAAAACAGCTGTAGGCTTTTGTGTGTACAAAACCACAAAATAAATGGTTTAAACACATTTTTCTAAACACACACTTACACAATATTCAAGTATATATAGAGTCTTTCTAAGGTTAAGGGGCCAGATCCCAAGAAAACTCGCTCACAAATTCTCTTGAACTCCAGAGGAAGAAGTTCAGTGGCCGTCTCTCTCTGTAAACTGTTTTTATCTCTGGCCTGTTGTTGTCTAGAACTGTTTACATGAAACTGAAAAGAAGTCACATGCTGCTGTGAAAGCCGCTGGGAATTTTAATACAATGCAACTCTGACTCATCTGTCTTTCTCTCTAGGTGATTTTGGGCGATTATAACTGGTTGTCGTATGAGGACACTTTCCATCTGTCTCAGAGGTTTGGTAGCGGGCTGGCTGCACTGGGTCAGAGGCCTCTTTGTAACATCGCCATTTTCTGCGAGACTCGTGCAGAATGGATCGTAGCGGCACAGGCTTGCTTCATGTACAACTTCCCCTGTGAGCAATTAAATCACACACACACAGAGAGTATTGTCTGCTGCATTATGCTGACTAGGAGTGAATATCAGGCCAAAAATAGCAGCACTGCTGTAGTACTAGATGAAAGACAGCATCACACTGAAATCAGAACTGTTTTTCACTATTCAAGCACACACACATGCATGCTGCAGGAAATCTGATTCACAAAGTCTCTGGTTTCATCACAATTCACATGTTAAAGTGGAAGTGAAGCAGTCAGTTAAGTTTACATTATTTAGTAAAGTGATTTCCACTTTGATTTAAAAATATATAACAAACATGATTAATGTAACCATTTTAAAGAAAAAAGGATGTTTCGTTATAGCTTTTGGAGCAAGGGCGCCGCCATCTTGCAGTACCACCGCGTGTGACGTCACGGGGTTGGTTCGCTCCGATGGCCAGTATAGTAATATAAGCATTTCTTTACATTTTGAACACACACATGTTATTTTAACACACAAATAATTTGGTTTTCACCATCATTTGGATGAATATTCAACATCAAACTGTCTATATGATAAGTTTTGATCGTGGTATCCCAAACGTTGTTTTGGCGCAACTTGATGTAAACAAACAACGCTTCACACAGTATCATTCATGGCGCATTTTATTGTTATTCAGACATATGCATTACATTGACTGGTTCACCAGTTGTATGTATCATATTTTATGTTCACCTGCGAATACAATTAGTTTACCTGCTGTTAAGAGAATGCAGTGTTTAACTAATCACCTATATCTGAACGATCAGGCCAGTGCTGCTTCCTTTATAAAGTTCATCATTCTCACGTGTTTCAATCCTTGTCAGTTTAAATATTAAAGTGTTTTAAGCCATTCAAGCATGAGACAGCACGAAATAGATTTCAATGCGGTACTTACACACTGTGATAGACATTTTCTGAAAGAGATTTAAATGCGGTACTCGCGCATTGTGATAGATCATTTCTGTTCGCCCCGGTGGCGCCGCACACACACAAAAAGCCACAGCTCGGCTCGGACAGCACGTGAGTACCAAATTGAGCTTTCTTTCGTGCCTTCATCAGCAAGTGCACACAAAAGCAAATCAGAATGACAGGCTTGAGGAGTATCCACGTAAACGAGTATTGTTTCCGATCCGCACTTTACCCCAAACCAGCAGGTTCACGACTTCTCCAACCCCTACTGCTCGGTCCCATCGCCGTATCGACTCAAATGCATAGGCAGTTGCACTTATTATGGACTCAACAGTGCTTTCAAGGTCATCTTCCTCCATTTCAAAACATTTGTGTGTTCAAAATGTAAAGAAATGCTTATATTACTATACTGGCCATCGGAGCGAACCAACCCCGTGACGTCACACGCGGTGGAACTGCAAGATGGCGGCGCCCTTGCTCCAAAAGCTATATCAAAACAACATTTTTTCTTTAAAATGGTTACATTAATCATGTTTGTTATATATTTTTTAATCAAAGTGGAAATCACTTTACTAAATAATGAAAACTTAACTGACTGCTTCACTTCCACTTTAACTATACATACTATAAGTATGCAAGATGTGAATTAGTGCATGAATTAGAAGTAGGGCTGTGCGATTTTGGGAAAATATCTAATTGTGATTTTTTTTTTTTTTTTTTTTTTTTTTTTTTTTTGAGAGGTATTGCAATTTGATTTGCGATTTTAATTTTGCAAAGTCAAGCTTCAGCTCAGTATTATCAGTAGTGTGCAGCACAGTATGGGTATTGTTACCCCACTGAAAAAAACAATAGAAACCATCACAGAAATTCTTTCCATTAAAACCATTACAAAATTCCTTTTTATAGTGTGGTAGGGCATAATTCCAATAGGAATTACTGTTGTTCTATTAGTTCCCATCTGCCAGGTTGCATCCCACCAATAGAATCCATCAAATACCAGTAGACACCATTATAGTTTACATTAAAATCAGTACAATTCCCATTATAACCCTTAAATTGATTAAATGTTCTATTGAGGGGTTCTACTGTTTTTTCAGCAGTTAAGATTATAGGCCTAATGGTATTACTACTTTTACAGCATTTACTTAATTACTGAATTTCACTGGAAAGATTTGTTTGTGTAAATAAAGAACTGTATTACTTTAGTCAGTTATGAAAGCATTAGGTTACAGGCTGATTTATTCATTTTTAAGTATTTGGGATTTTAAGAACAAGTGGAAAATGTGCTCAATGATTCATTTCATCCGAGTGAAATTAGCAAGCAGTTAGACTGAATTTACATTTGTATTAAAGCGAAGCCAGGTGCGAGTTGACACAGGTTGCTCGCGTGCGTCAAGCCTCGTACATACTGCCAGATGCGCTCGTAGAGAATTACGGTGCAGATCCGGACGTGAGACCGCGAGTATAAACGAGCATTACGAAACAGGCTGCGTGTGTGCAGCAAGTGTGAACGGCTCGTCCGTGAGACGTGGCAGAGAGGAGCGAGTATGAGAAGCATTTAGAGACACAGGCTGTGTGTGCGGTCTTCTGAATTGGGAATAGAGAACATGCATTATAAACTTATTTCAAATTAGAATCTGTTGGGGAGATAAAATGTGTAAGATAACGTTCATATACTAATAAAAACAACTAAGAATGTATCTTTTGTTCTCCAGAACTAAAAGCAGAACCGATAGGCTAAGTGAGCTCTTATGCGTTGTAGCACAGCTCTTGCAAATCACCTTTTTTGTTCGGTGTCTTTTCGAAGCCAAAGTAATCTCATATTACCGAAGTTTGTCTTTAGTATTAATTTGCCTTACTATCACCATAATCCCACTCGCTCTCTCGCACGTGTGCTTTTTATTAGTTTTTGTTGTTGTTGTTGTTGTTGTTTTTTTTAATGGTGGGCGTTTACGCAGTTGGCTAGAGCAGTGCTGATTGGAGAGGATGGAGGTGCGCTCACTCAATTGGTTAGTAACACTCAAGGCTGGCAGTCATGCATTTGCGTTTGCTCTGGATCAGTCTTATATTGTGTCCACATCACAGGATTTGCAATTAATAAATCGCAAAGTCTCAAATCGAGATTGCGGTTTGATTTCGATTAATCGCACAGCCCTAATTAGAGGATGAAAATAGTATGCCAAAGGTATCTGGATGGTCCTTTTTTTTTTTTTTTTTTTTTTTAAATTGTCCATATGTGCATGCTTTTTTTTTTTTTTTAAATTGTCCATATGTGCATGCTTTTTTTTTTTTTTAGAGTAATATTACCCACAGCCCCCCTTGGGCACTACAGAAGAGAAGGTCAACAGTAATGTTACTGTTACTGAAAATAAAATGATTATTACTGTTATTATCAAATACTTGGCCTTTTATTTTACAGTACAATTTTATTGAAATTGTAATATATTTCTTTATTGATTTATTTTTTTTTCTAATTTATACATTTATATAATAATAACATAATATTGTTCATAATAATTTATTATTATTGCTATTGTATAGTCATATTAAATTAATACTATCTTACCATCCATATTCAAACTTTTATTTATTTATTATTATTATTATTATTTAATACTCTGCTTTTTATTTTACACTACTTTAATTTTAATGAAATATCAATACATTTATTAATTTTCTTTAATTAAAATAATAATAATAATAATTTATTATTATCATATATAATGTTATATGAACAACTGATTATTGTTATTAAATTCACAACATTTTATTTTACAGTACAATTTTAATTAAATAGCAATATATTTATTGATTTTCTTTAATTGAAATAATAATAATAATAATCATTTATTATTATATATAATATTTTATGAACAACTGATTGTTATTAAATTCTCCATTTTATTTTACAGTAATTTTATTGAAAGTTGTTTTTATTAATTTGTTTAGGTTTTAACATTTAAATAGTAGAAAAACTAAATAATGTATTATTATTACTACTACTACTATTTATTATTATTATTATTATTATTATATAGTGAATAAATACTGTCTTACATATTCAAGCTGATGATGATTGCTATTAAATAATACTTAGCTTTTTATTTAACAGTACAATTTATTTGATAGTTCTATAAATCTGTATTGATTTAATTTTTAACGTTAATAATAAAATATGTATTTTTTATGTTTTTTTTTACTGTTATTATACTGTCATTCATAATATGAATACTCTCTTACTGCATATTCACACTTGACCTTCATTAGTGAAGTATAAGTTTTGGTATAATGATGTGAATGTAATGAATGATTGCATGTAGCCTCTGCCTCTCTCTCACTATATTTAAATGCACAGTTCTAAATCAAAATCTAAATGATTTTCTTTATCTTGATCTCAGTGGTGACTTTATACTCTACACTGGGAGGAGCAGCTATAGCTCATGGTCTTAATGAGACTGAGGTCACACACATCATCACCAGCAAAGACCTGCTGCAGAGCCGCCTCAAGGTGAAAACACCACACACGCCATATATCAGACACACAACACACCAGTGGACTCATCAGCTATCAAGAGCTGCTGTCACTCAAGTTCTGAATCATTCGCTCTCTCTCCCTCTCAGGCCATTCTGATGGATGTCCCCAGACTGAAGCACATTATAGTGGTTGATAAGAAGCCCACCAGTTGGCCTGATCTCCCCAGAGGCATCATGGTCCACAACATGACTGCTGTGCAAGAACTGGGGGCCAAACCTGAAAACAGTAAGTCTCAAGTAGCATACTATTTGTTTGAAATGTTTATATGCATACTATTATATTTGCATGATGGTTTCACATACTACTTTTAGTGTATATAGTATTTACTGAACAGTCCAAACATAGTCTTTGGTTCCCAAAAACAGTAGGCTCTTGCTTGCTGACGATAAAAACAGCATCTTTTGTTATGTTTTGAAGTGTACTAACACAATAGGGACAGAAAGAGCTGTAAACATTGATTGTTGGGGAAGAAAGACAGCAGGATCTTCCTGTCAGATGAAAAGAAGACTTTTGAGGGCCTGTGGACCGGTGTTGAGAGCCCACATGCTTAGCCTTTGTGTCAGATAAGAGCAAGTGTTTAGAAAAGCCCTCTGGAGATAAGACAGGGAGATGTTATCATTATTAGAGCAGGTTTTCTCTGTTCAAAAAGACTGAGATAAAAGGTTTAGACATTTCACTGGAGCATTAGACCTTTCTTTTTTGTGTGTTGCCTGATGAATGATGCATTCGACTGAAAATGATCATGTCTGTCTCATTCTCTCAGAAGGCTTTACCCTCCACAGTGAGCACTTTGGAGGTTTGAAGGGTATAGGAATCAAAAATAACAGTAATTCACACTTTAATATCACCCTTCCAACTGTCCAAGCCGCATATACTGTGGTTATCACAGATGATGCACATGAACATCAGTTATACCTAACTTTGGATAATAAAAAAATTGGATAATAAAAAATGTTTCTTGATCAGCATATCAGAATATTAGAATGATTTCTGAAGGATCATATGACACATGACAAAAAAAAATGTGCTTACGTTTAATTGCATTTATAGAAATTACTATTTAAATTTTAAAATAGAAAACAGTTATTTTAAATTGTAATAATATTTCACAATATTTCTGTTTTTACTGTATTTTTGATCAAATAATACAGCCTTGGTGAACATATATTTATATAAGTAAATGTGTATTTGACTCAAATATTAACTTATTAAAATTGTTAATTATTCATTTATATTTATTTATTTTAATGAATTTGTGTACAAACAAAATGTTTTGAATAATTTGACAAAGGATTTCACATCTTTTTGTTTATTAAACTTGAGCACATTTACTGGTGCCAGTGGTTTAATTTACATTAGCTTGGGCAGATTTATGACACTTGTTTTGGACTGAGAGGTTCTGATGCAGTGCAAAAAATCTTGGCAGCAAAGTTGTCCATTAAAAAAAAAGTTTTTCCTTCTCCAGAGTAGTTATTTTAGAGCGCTTCTGTCTGGAATGGCACTACAGCATGGCTGCCTGCCACTAATGAATGTGTGTTTCTCTGTGTGCAGTAATGGTGTCCCGCAGGCAGCCTGTCCCGTCTGATATCGCAGTGATCATGTACACCAGCGGCTCTACAGGCATTCCTAAAGGAGTCATGATCTCCCATAGCAACATCATCGCTGGCGTCACCGGCATGGCTGAACGCATTCCTAACCTGAAGTGAGTTTCTCTGACATACGCGCCTGTCTCATTAGCTATGTTTCATCACCCTGTTGTCATGCGCATTTTGAAGCATCGCATCAGAAAAAGTTTTTACGCTCGCTTGAGGTGGTTTTTGACTTGTGCGAAAAAGGCTTAATGCGAATAATGGGAGATGGAAATGCATTTTTTGAATAAAAACGCATTTTGCGCATCGAAAAAGTCATGCGACTTGCGCAACCGAGCGCACAGCATCTGAAATGTTAGGATCACTCTTAAATGTCCCGAGCAAAGTCTGTCATGAATGTATTTCTGTATAATTGCCTCCCAGAACTGTCTTACATGATTGCGTTCCCAAACAGCAGGCATCCACCTCCAAAAGCCATGACCGCATTTATTTTGTTTCATCTGCTCGCTCTGAGGCGCAAGTCATTTATTACAGGCTCTATGAAAATGATTATATTCAGTGGCTTCTCCTAATTTTCTTAGTGATATTTAGTGCCAGTTTATCAGGAAGTGACGATTTTGTTCTCTTTGACTCGTTGGATGGAAACAGTGCTTATTCGCAAATGTATTATGCGATATTCCAACTTTGGATGGAAACCCGGTTACTGTCTTCATTCAATCTGTCTCTCTGTCGGTTATCTGTATTTTCCAGCATGTTTCTGTCTATGGATTTTTGGTTGTTAAATAGCTAATCTCCATTTCTTTATAGGCGTTTTATGTCTGAATCATAAACTAGCATGTCCTACTAATAAATGTTTTAAAGCAGAAAGCTGGTCACGGCAATATTGTTAACTGATAATCAAAAAATAAGTTACCTAGGAAGCAAACCTGTTTGTTTTTTGAAAGAAATGACGAAACTATTAAGAAGCACAGCTGTTTTCAACATTGATAATAAGAAGAAATGTTTCTTGAGCAGAAGATCAGTATATCAGAATGACTTCTGAAGGATCGTGTGACACTGAAGACTGGAGTAATGATGCTGAAAATTCAGCTTTGCATCACAGGAATAATTACATTTTACAATAGATTAAAGCAATTCAAAACAAAAAAAGTGTTATTTTAAATTGTAATTATTTGTAATATTATTGTTTTTACTGTTTAAATAAATGCAGCCTTGGTAACAAACCTATTTTAAAAATAACATTTACATTGCCAAACTTTTGAATGCTACTGTACGTTTAAATCTATAGTTTTCTTAATGACTTCTTAAAGTAAGTTATAATAAAATTACTTGTTTATTGTTCTAAAATGTGACACTTGACATTGCAGTTAGAAACACTTTTAAAGCTGTGCTTGTGCTATCCTCAACCTTTATTTTTTATTTTTTCATTTTTTTGTCTGTGTGACTGAACACTGGCCTACCAAATCGTCCGAAATGTTTGTTTAGATGTTGCTGAAGGATTTTCTGTTAACACTCTTTCTGTTTATTGTGGCAGTGAGAATGACACCTACATTGGCTACCTGCCACTTGCTCATGTCCTGGAGCTCAGCGCTGAGCTGGTGTGCGTGTCACATGGCTGCCGGATTGGATATTCGTCACCTCAGACTCTTGCTGACCAGGTACAAACGCACACATGAGTCATGCTATTGTGCCGTCATCACCATGTCAAGCTCTCTTACAATCTCAGAATACTTCAGATTGCCAAAGCATTTGCATCGACAATCATAACACAGCCCTGCAACATTTCTGCAGATTTGAAAAAAAATGATCTGCCAATATTTTGTCCTTTCTCCCACAGTCATCTAAAATTAAAAAGGGCAGTAAAGGAGACACCAGTGTGCTCAGACCAACAGTGATGGCAGCCGTACCTGTAAGAAACCTCACGTTCACACAAACACACACAGCTGTTGAGTCTGATAGAGATATGAAGTATTTCTCTCTCATTATGTCTGTGTGTAGGAGATTATGGACCGTATCTATAAGAATGTGATGACTAAAGTTGAAGAGATGAGCAGTGTGCAGAAAACTCTCTTTGTTCTGGCGTACAACTATAAGATGGAGCAGATCTCCAAAGGATACAGCACGCCACTCTGTGACAGGTATAATGAATGATGCTGATAATATTAGCGAAATGATTTCATCTAAAACTCGCTGGGTTTGTTGAGAAGCAGTTCTGTTTTCTGTTATGATTCTAATGTCTAATTGCATCTTGTACTGCAGGCTTGTGTTCAGGAAGGTTCGCTCGTTGCTGGGCGGTAACACGCGTGTGCTGTTGTCTGGCGGGGCTCCTCTATCTGCAGCTACTCAGCGTTTTATGAACATCTGCTTCTGCTGTCCTGTGGGACAGGGCTACGGCCTCACCGAAACCTGCGGAGCCGGGACCATCAGCGAGTGTAAGCGTGAGATTCACTGAGGCAGGCGGTTAGGAGTGAATCTAGGACCAGCGTGGTTATTATAAAATAAAACTAAAATGAAATGATTCTGTCTATCCTTGGATTTTTAGTTGTTAAATAGCTAATCTCCATTCATCTCCATTGCTTTATTAGCAGTGCAGAGTTAATTTATCCATGACCCTGACTTTATGGTAATGTACACCATATAAATATTAATATTTAATATAAATATTGAAAAACGAATTAAAATGACAAAAGAACATGCTTATTAAAACTTAAAAATAAACTTTTAAATAAAAATAAAATTGAAATTAAAAATAATATACATAATAAAATTACAAACAGTACTAACACTGATTACGACGCATGACGGGAATAATGCGACTGAAAGAACAGTATGTTACTAAAATCAAAGACTTGACCAGTAATGCGCAGGAAAGTCAGTTGTTTGCATTCTAGAATTAAAAAGGGTGTGTATTCTAGTATTAAAATAATTGTATCAAATTAAAAGCTGGTTACAGTGTTGTCACGAACATGGAAAACTTGATATTAAGAGACGTCATAGATGTCATTACATAAATGTCATTATCGTGTTCTTCTCTGAAATATTTAATTGGCTAGAAATTGCTCTGAGTGCAGTTTTTTGAAATAATTTTTGAAATCCTTATCCAGCAATCACAAATGACTAGGGAAAAGTAATGGGAATTTATGGGTCAACAGGTATGGGAACCTTGGGATTAATACATTTTAAATCAGTGGCGAGAGGTCTTGAATAAAACCTGGGTTAATATGCTGGGTTAATCCGACTATTCATGTGATTACTGTAGTAATAATAGTAAAGAGAGGGGGAAATACAGTTAGAATTTAAAGAAAATTCTAGAAACCACACCTTCAAGTCCAGTGCAGTTAAATGAATGCTTCTGAACAAATGAATGTGTTAGATTGCATAAGTGTGCTAATACTGTGTATGTTTGTCTAGTGTCTGATTACACCACTGGACGTGTTGGAGCTCCTCTGGTGTGTTCAGAGATCATGCTGAAGGACTGGGAGGAAGGCGAGTTTGGCTTTTTTACTATCAACACTTACATTGATGTTCATTGGCTGCTACTGGTTTTTCTTTATCATAATTAAAATATGATGAGAATTTAAATATTATTTAAAAATGCCCATCTGAATATTTTTCAAGTTTCCTTTTTTTGGCCATAGGTGGTTATTTCAGCACAGATAAGCCAAACCCACGAGGAGAGATTCTGATTGGCGGTCCCAACGTCACCATGGGTTACTATAAAAATGAGCAGAAGAACCGAGAGGACTTTTTTGTGGATGTGAACGGCCAGCGCTGGTTCTGCACCGGAGACATCGGAGAGTTTCACCCTGACGGCTGCCTCAAGATTATCGGTGTGGAGAGACACACATACACAAACTTTAACAAAATATCAGAGCTATTTAAAAGGATAACTCACCCAGAAATGAAAATTGCCATCAGTTACTCCCCCTCAACTTGTTCCAAACCTGTATGAGTTTCTTTTTTATGTTGAACACAAAAGAAGATATTTTGATGAATCTTGGTAACCAAGCAGTTGATGGTAACCATTGACTTCCATAATATTTTTTCCATAATATGGAAGTCAATGGGTACCGTCAGTTGTTACATACAAGTTTGGAACAACTTGAGGGTGAGTTAATGAAGATATAATTTAAATTTTTGGGTGAACTATGTAATTTCTATGTAAGTTTCTCTAACTGGTTGTGGTGTGTGTGTGTGTGTGTGTAGATCGTAAGAAGGACCTGGTGAAGTTGCAAGCTGGTGAATATGTGTCTTTGGGCAAAGTGGAAGCTGTGCTCAAAAACTGCCCATTCATTGACAACATCTGCGCTTATGCCAACAGGTGAGTGCAAATACACACAGGCACACAAGAATATATGCATTCATAAATGTTGTATAGTGTTTGAGCTGAGATGTATAAATCTTTCTTTCTCTTTACACAGTGATGAGTCTTATGTGATTGGGTTTGTGGTGCCCAATCAGAAGCAGTTAACTGCCCTTGCTGAGCAGAAGGGGATTAGAGGATCATGGGAAGAGATCTGCAACCATGCAGAGATGGAGAAAGAGGTTCTACGTATCATCACAGATGCGGCTATAACAGGTCTGTCAACAGAGGGCAAAATAACAATTGTCTCTGGGGTTTTTTTTATGAGTTGGAATTTATAATTGGCCACAGATTATATGGATGCCGAGTTGGATTGACTGAAAGATTTCTGAATTGCAATGCCAGTGCCAGACATGTTTACTGTGATACTGTGGTTTTACATGGTTTTACTCTAGGTTAACTTGCCATCTGAAAATCTGACAATATGTAGATTTTTACAATATATCTTACAATATAAATCTTAGAATAACTAGAATTTTTTAAATAAATTAATACTTTTATTTGGCTACAAAGCACTGAATTGATCAAAGGTGACAGCAAAATATTTCTGTTTCAAATAAATCCTGCTATTGTGAACTTTCTATTCATCAAAAATCCTGAAAAATGTATCAAGGTTTCCACAGAAAATATTATGTAAAACAACTGTTTTCAACATTGATAATAACAAGAAATGTTTCTTGAGCAGCAAATCAGTATATTAGAATGATTTCTGAAGGATCAAGACTGGAGTAATGATGCTGAAAATTCGGCTTTGCATTACAGAAATAAATTACACTTTAAAATATATTACAATTGAAAACAGTTATTTTAAATTGTAATAATATTTCACAATATTACTGTTTTTACTGTATTTTTAATCAAACAAATGTGGTCTTGGTGAGCATAAGAGACTTCCTCTCAAAACTGTCCTCTCTTTCTCAAGTATTGTTGAGAAGTCTAATTCATTTGGATGAATTGGCTTGTTTAGGCAGTAGTTCATTTCACTGAACCAGTTCCAGTAAAAATTAATTCACTTAAAATGTCGCTCAAAAAGTCCATGCGCAGCATTTTGACCTCCTCTTTTTAAAGCTTCTTACTGTGTAAATCCATACTTGTAGCTTAGCAAGCTATAGTTTGCAACACCATAAGACTCTGAATGTTAAATAAAACACCTGTTTTGATTGACAGGTAAACTGGAGCGCTTTGAGATCCCAAAGAAAATCCGTCTGAGCGCCGAACCCTGGACGCCAGAGACGGGCCTGGTTACCGACGCCTTCAAACTCAAACGCAAGGAACTAAAAACGCACTACCAGGACGATATCGAAAGGATGTATGGCGGCAAGTGAATGAAGCCAGGCGGTGTGATGTAATGGGGGGGGGGGGGGGTAGGACACACCATATACCACAATGCCTATATACGAAAAAAACAACCCACAATCCTCTGCCTTCCTGCTCCCTGTGATGCTCTGCGATCAAAACAGGGACACACTTGAATTTGCATTCAGTTATGGTTTGATGAGAGGGAATGGAGCGACAGCAAACGCCACCTAAATAACGCACTTTTCTCAGATGATATACGAGAGTGACTCCTGAAAGACACACGACACGACTACAGACTGTGAGACTTTTGGACCCCACACCTAGTCCTTTTGCTTCTCTCTCACTGGCTCTCTTTGATAGACACGCCCCCTCACCCCGCCCTCACATTGTTCTGCAGGCAGATGCGCTTGATGATTCCACCCTCCGAAGCGGTCACACTGAATTCTCATCAAGAGTCTATGCAGGGAAACGTTTTGTAATTTGGCTGTATTTTTTGTTGCTTATTTCTTTGTTAGCTTTGTTCAGACAAACTTTTTTTTTTTTTTTTTTTTTAAAGACTTGTTTTGGTCTGAAGCAGCTGCAAGATTTGGATATGTATGGAATGCTTCTCTAACTGTATCTGTTACAATGTTACTTTTTCTGGAACTTTGGCATTTGTACTTGACTTTTTTTTTTACTTTGAACTTCGGCTTCTGTTGTTTACCTGTATCCAAAGGCTGTTATTGTTGCCCTATGTGGAATGAACAATGTGTTTCAGTTGCTAGTGCACACTGAGGACTGTGTACCTATTAAGAAACCAGAAACACCTAACAATCCAGACCAGGAGAGACCAGTATTATACCAGATATCTGTTCTAATGTGACAAAAGCAGTTCTAATTCTGCACCAAAGCTGTTACAGAGAGCAGTCTTAAGCCAGAGATGTGCTCTGATACCACAGAAAGCTTGTACTGACGCAGCAGAGAGGGCAACTTTAACAATAATCCAATTTCACATACTCCAAATTTTGTGCATTTCTATGTCAGTGAGTTGGCGTCCGCTCTGCATCTGAAAGATTTCACAACTCCTTCCTCTCTGCTCTCCCACGTTCCATTTCTCACGTCTACAGGGTTTGCCTAAGAATCACATGGGATGACTCCATACTTACAGCGTATATTTCTTTGAATTCTTTTTGTCTGAATTTGTAAAGCCTTTAAATGTATTCCTTTCTAAATATGTCATGTGATCTCATGATGTCAGCCATTGTGTTGCATGGATGTTTTGCAAGGGAACCAAGTGTTGGCGTGGAGTAGTTCGGGTACTTTTTTGTTTCTTAAATGGCCATTTTTTATTATATTGTGATACTGTCATTGTAGGAAACGATTAGTGACTTCAACAAAGAGGAAAAGTATGAATTTGAATGTGCAATAGACTTACGTATTCTGAGATCCATCAAATAATACGCACAGTCCGGCCCCAAGAGCATGAATGTCTCCAGCCTCTTCGATATAATGGAAGAGACACTTTTATTCTGCTTCAGACTGTGCAGATCACTTACAACATTCGACAACTAATGCATTATGATTCACATTTGACTTTGCATGATTCAGGAGATGTAAACCAAACAAATAAGCTTCGAATAAGAACATATTGTATCACAGACATTGATAAATGTGGCATTTGCAAAAACGGGGCAAATGTTTCTAAATCTGTACATTTATTCATTATTTATGTGAAAAATGTTGATTTTTCAGCACTTAAAATTTTCAAGATGAAAAGATTAGAACTTTTTTTTTTTTTTATGTTTTCTTGATTGAGAGTTTTGATTGATCTCTGGTTGTAGAAACACTCCAGCATTGCCGTCACAACATGATGCTCTTTACTGAAAGTACTTTGTTTTTGTTTTATTATAATTTTTGTTTGTCCTAAAAGGAACTGAAGGCAAATGGTGTTCCTAAACTAGATGTGTCTGCCTTTCCTGTGCTCGATGGAAGATGTTGATTGCCTTTTTTACACAGTGGAAATTAAAAGTGGTTTGTAGGAATTTATACTTTTGATAATTTATTTCTGTCTTTGAATTCAAGGAGTGACTCATCCCCTCTGAGAGCTGCTGCACTGCTCACCTTGATTGTGCTTCATTTACATTCTGCGATGTCATTTGTTCCAGCCACAAGCATCTGGCCAATCAGCTGTTAGTCTAGAGAGAGCTCCACCTTATTTCCCATTTTCTGAGCTGAACTGTAATCTGATTGGTGTATTCACCTGTCAGTCACATCCTTGGCAACAGCTAACCCAAATTAATCAGCCTGTTAGACGCTTACGCCATCAGCACCATCTGTGTTTAACCGCATCCTACTTTACATTCTTAAAGTCCTTGAAGTTTAATGGCTACACACAGGCCTATTGAGCATTCTCGAAACACAAAGAGGATGTTTGGTGGATTAATTCTCTCTCCTTCTGTTACCCGCTCTGTAAATATGACTTTTAGGTCAGAAATTCATAAAGTTAGTTGCATTTAGCATATGTACACATGTAATATCTCCTTTAAATAGGTTTAATCTTTGTTACTGA
>JAFVLL020040844.1:42500-51811 GCA_021397915.2 Tor tambroides
GTGAACTCTGACCTGCGAATTCGCATCACGAATACATTTACATTTTGAATTTAAGTTTTTTTAAAAAGACGCTGCAGAGTGATGTCATATCATGACCGTTGCAGTGTATGAGGAACTATAACACTGCCAAATAATAAAACATTGCCAAATTCAAAATTATCTGTTTCAGATTAAACTGAACATGCTTTTTTGTGCCACTTACTAGTCATTTTACTTTCAAAGTGTCACAAAATGTGCAAGAAGTAACATAACTTGCACATAAACTTCACCACAGGCATGATTTTCCAATAAAAAAAGTAGAATTGTACTATTGTTTTTGGACACAACCATGATGATATTCCTTACAGTACCATATATATGTCATGAATCCCATATATCGCTGGCTGCTATGATGGTGTGTTTATCAAACACATTTGCAGTAGTGGGTCAGACGTGGCCTAATGGATAGAGTGTTGGACTTGTAACCTGAAGGTCGTGGGTTTGCGGCTCAGGTCCGGCAGGGATTGTAGGTGAGGGGAGTGAATAACCAGCACTCTCTCCGCCCTCAATACCACGACTGAGGTGAGACCCTTGAGCAAGGTGCTAAACCCCCAACTGCTCCCCGGGCGCCGCAGCATTGGCTGCCCACTGCTCCAGGTGTATGTTCACTACTGCGTGCATGCACTTCGATGAGTTAAATGCAGAGGACAAATTCCGAGTATGGGTCACCATACTTGGCCACTTCCCTTTCCCTTTAAATATTCTATTCAGTGGTATAACTTAGCTCCTAAAGGGACATTGTCATTTCATTTACAACAAAATATCAAACCAGGTGGCATGTGCAAACAAATGTTCACTTTAAACTAGCATTTTAAGCTATTTCTGTGATTACTTCAATTTTTCCCAAAATCATTTTGAATTAATGCATTAAGTCAAATCCAGCATAGCCTTGATGAAGCTGGTTGACCAAAGTTATGTTTAAAAAGCCTGGCGGAAACATCAGAATCTAAAACACAACACACATACAGTATATGCTGATGACCAGCAATGCTAGTCTCTTCAGCAGAGTATTCTCAAAATCAACGTGGCTTAAAGACTGTACCATCTGAAGATATAATTTTAAAAACTATACCATCTGCCAGAAAACTCTGAAGGTTCTTGAAAACTCAAAAGGGTGACAAACTGTTCCAGAATAAAGTCGAAGCAGATGGCATTGGACTTATCACAGCTGGTGAATGTGGCAGCTAACCAACACATCTGACCATTGAACATGATGCTGGTCATTCAACAAAAGCACAAGGTCACCATCACATGTGGCCGTTCGGACATTTCAGTGCTCAAAAGAGTTCTGAAAGGGACAGAACAGAACTGCAAGAAAGAGAGAAAGACTAGGAGAACTGGCTGACGTCGATGTCCATTTCTTCTCATTAGAGATACTGATGTATTGTTAGAGATAGAAAAATGAAAAGAGCCTCCGCTCCACACACGTAAGAGAACACGTCATTCAGACTCATGAGTCAGAGAAAGGTGAAGGAGGAGGGAGAGAATGAATGAATGAATGAAGGAGAGAGGGCTAATAATAAGACTAAATATGAACTGGAGAAAAATAAACAAGAAAATGTAAATGAGATGGTTTTGGATCTTCAGACTCATGTATATTAAAACAGTGTAACTGACTTGGTGAGTAACAACCCAAAAATGGGTTTCAGGTCTGTTTTTATTGGACTGTAAATAGTAGGACAAAAACAGTAAATAATAAAATTATAAATAAATGTAAAAAAATATACATATATAAAAATTATTATAAACAAATGAAATAATGGAATAAATTTAATGGAATTATAAAGATTATTATTAAGTCATATTAAAAATAAAAGTCTAAATAAAAAGCAAAATAATAAAATAAAATCATAATAATATTATTCATGTTTTTATAATTTTGTATGAATGCAAACAAAATAATACTATAAACAGAATAAATAAAATTAATGCAATTAAATATTCCATTAAAAATCATAAAATTATTATTATATAATAACAATTTTAAAATATAAAATTATTACTATACAAAATATAAAATGTATATTATTTTATATTTTTATTTAATGTATAATTACACAAAATATTAACATTTATAAAATACCACATAAAATATATAAAACAATAATGCATGCAAATGATAAAATTCCAAATACAATAAATAATATATAATAATATTTTTATAATACTAGAATTGTAGATAAATAGACTATTATGGCACCTTTGTGGAGATTTATACCACCTAGTCACTATATTTTGCTGTGGTGTGACAAAAACATATTATAACAAAATATCTTCTTTTATGATCCGTAGAAAAAAACATCTGAAGAAATGGGTTTAGAACGACATGAGGATGAGTACATGACATTTTTGGTGAATAATTTCTGGTAGTTCAAGCAGTTAAAAAAAATATGGCAGTAACAACGCCAAGGTCATGGGGTTTGATTCCTAGAGAATATAAGAACTCGCAACGAACTGAATCCAATGTAAGCCACTTCGAATTAATAAGTACCTGCTGAATACATTAATATAATGCAACTATTCATTCAATTCAGCTGCTATCTTGAATGAGAAGACACCTGAATAAGTTACCGTTCCTTTTCTTCTCTGCAGGAGCTTGTTTTTTAGTCGTTAAAAACAACTCACAAAATCTGCTTTATTAAGCGAGTGAGAGAAGGCAGGAGAGAGGAAGATAAACAATATCTTCTCATCCTTATTACAACCCAAATGCCACACACGCAGCATCTCACTTCAACACTTACAGAACAAGTGAACAAGAGAGATGAGTGAAAGACATAAAGCAGAAGATCACCATGGAGACGAGAAGTCAAGCAAGACAGAAAAAAGAGGGAGGGGGAGAGAGATTAAGGGACTGAACTGGCCTTTAGATAAACAAAGAGACATTATAGTGCCTCCCAAAGACAAATCACAATGAGATCTCTACAGTCAACATGAAAATTGGCCATGTTTGCTTTTAATATAGCCTATATTTAATATAGTCTCCTCTTAAGTAATACTCACTGTGCTCCACCTCAGAAACTATTTTCCATTTCAGCTGATGCCACTGTTCTCGCTTATCTTGTTTCACTTCACTTGGAATTGCATCATGTTATAGAAATTAAATTGAGAGGAATATCTCAACTGTTGCTTCGACACATGGGTTGATATTAAACGGAAAAAAATGGAAAGTTTTGGTTATGTTTCCTGCTTGAAAACCGCCTTCTATAACGTTAACCGAACTCACAATTTTCGTCGAAGCCCGCTGTGTGAACGGAACCGCAGTGTCTGTTACTGTCTCGTGTCTATTGAGCATTTTCGTGTGTGATTTCGGTAACTCACAGAGATGAAGATACAGCAGCCTATGAGCTGCCATCTGAAGGTTTTAGGTTTATGTCCCTCAGTGTCTTCTTCCTCTGGGGCTGCTCCCGCCATTTTTGTCTGCTGCGCGCGACTCATATATCGGCTGTCGGTTAATTCATATTTGACGAATGAACTCGCGCATCGACTGAACTCTTGACTGAACTGTGGTTCTACTTTCTGTGTAATTATAAACGTCGCTTTTCTTTATATTTCTTTTTACCACCATCACTAGGGTTACAGGTGATATTTACGGCAGGCGCCACAATAAAAATGGAGATTTGACGTCAGTTAACCTACTTTTTCACGTGACTCCAATACTTAATCAAGCATTTCAGCTGTTGTGTGAATGTAAATGCAAACATTTATCATCAAATTCGTCATAATTTGAGAATAAAACTTTCTTCCAATAATATGAATTCATTTAGGCTATATAAATGCCTGGATTCTGATAGACTGTTGATGCTTTAGCTGAAAAAAATGGACAGTTATTCCAAAAATGTATCATTGCCTTTATAGTTGTGGTGTAAATTTCCTTATTCTCATAGAATTAAATTGATTATTAAAACTTTATAGTTAGTCACTGGTGCCTTAATAATTAGCCTAAATGAAACTTAACTGAAAACGTCTTCTGAGTTATAAAAGAACTAACTCTGAGCAATATAAATGGGCCGTTCTGCTGCAAGTGTGGGTATACTTATGCATAAAAACAAACATCTATGATCTAGGAGTCATTCCCACACACTTTAGTACCTGTTATATTCTCTCAATGACACACACACAGAGACTGCTGGGTATCGAGGGCTATTGCGGTGCCTGTTGGTTTCTGTTGACTCTGGAATTACAACCCTTGATTGAGATTCCAGGAACCACACAATGCTGCTGTCAATCTCCCCAGCAACCAGAGGGAAGGAGAAATGGGTAAAAAAAAAAGAGAGAAATAGAAAGAGACAGAGATATGGAGATGAGGAGCAGCATAAGGGATGCATAAAGTAAAAAAAATAAAAAAATAAATAAATCATAATTGACTGATAGATTTCATTGCTTCTATTTATGAGAATGACAGCAGAGAGATGATGCAGCCCTCCCTTTCTATTCTCATTGACATTCATCCTCTCCACGTCCCTCCCTCCCCCCGTCCGCCGCGCCGTCAGCCCATCCCAGCATACTGAACACAGCTCTGGGTAACTGATGCTTTCATTGAGCTGAATCAAATCAACAGCCTTCGGAACAGGCCAAGCATATAATCCCTACTCAAACTGTCAGTTAACAGAACCGACAAAAATCTGTTGCATTCTCAAACTCTAGGCTCCTTCAGTTCAGCTACATTAATAGAATTCATGGTTTTAGTACATAAAAGATATAGAAATGATAACATTTTGGGTTAGTGAATTGAACAAATGCTAAGTAACAATTTTGTGCAATGAACATGATACCTCAAAACATGAGACTTGTTGAAGAGAGGTGTGCTATTACTCCTTTAAGTGACCAAAACCATGATAAATTGAGACCAGAAGTATGTCTTCTGGACTTTGTCATTGAAGGAGAGACTTGAGCCATATCTAGAGAGAGACTCATGTTTATCCACCCACAGATGTAGCAGAAAACATGTGGCTCGTGTTTGATTTTTCTTCTGTCACTGGCCATAATTATAACCGTCAAATCAGTATTAGGCATAAAATAATGTCATACATGTGAAAATCGCCTGAGATTTGAACAAGTAGCTGTAAATGGGCTAAGAGGAAGACAGGTTTTTCTGCTGATTAAGGCATAATACAAAACTTCTTCACCTTACAAATGGTTGTCAAAAGCAAAAAAATAAAAAAAATGCACATCATATTTTGTGAAAAAAGTGTGATATGCTCAAGCAAAACAGGCAGTATATGCACCCTAAAATTACTACAAAACAAATATTGTATTTCATTTAGCAAATATTATGGAGAGCAGTATAATAAATTTAAGGTTTATTCTTAAAAAGAACAATGGAACCAGATAAAAATATTTCTACAACGACAACTCTCGGAAGATTTTAGCATGGTATATGACAATGTTAATGTATTTGGTCTTGGCGGAATAGATCTGCCACACTGCTGAATTGCTGCTGCTGTTGGTTATTGCTGTTATTATAGATTAGTGCTGCTGCTGCTGCAAGGCAAGTACAGGAACTTGCTACTGCCAATACATATGCCGATATGGTCCTGTGAGTATTTAAGACATACTGCTGCTGCACAAATAGCAAATAAAATAACCCATAGCAGATCTATACAGGTGGAGCTTGGGAAGGTGAGGGTTTTCAGAGGAACTGAAATGCTCTAGTGAATGCTAATCAGCCATTAAAATATAAAGCAGCAAGCTCATTAGCTGTGTATGTAACATGAACCAATCAGCTTGTGCCAAGTAGTTTAAAACTGTGAATATCATCGGTTTGCGTTAAGGACCCATCAGCCTGCGCCATCTAGAGTTTCATGACAGAACTTGGCATTTAAGATAAATAAAATATTGCACACTTCAGCTTTAATATTGCATGCAAATTTGTGTACCAGGTAAATTTTGTTTGTTTTTAATTAGTTTTATTCTGATGCATTAAAACGCATGCTGTTTAACAGATCTTTTTTTAGCCACTCAACGGGTAACAGGTAAAGAACTAGACTAAAAAAAAACACTGTTTCATGTGAAAACAACATAAAATCATTCATTCTTGCTTTGCTCATTAGACCTAATTAATGTGCAGAATCCTGCTTATACCTAGAGAATCCCTCGTCAAGCCTCCTACACGTCTCTCGACCTATCAGATCATCCGTCACAGTCCACGCACACATGACTGTAACCTCCTGCTGACACCTCCACAACACCTATTTATAGCCAGCTCCAGCAAGACCAAGACGTGTTTCAGAGTCATCTCTCCAGTGTTGTTTTCCCCATCCGCTAGCTAGTCTCTGCTAGAACAATCATCACAGCAACAGAAGGGATGCTCTAATATCATTAAAGGGAGAAAATTGAGAAATTCAGTGGGTTGTGGATTGATTTCCTTTTAATCTTATTGGGAAAGCAGGGAGGAGTTTTAGAAACCTTTTCAGGAGAACACCCAGAACTCCTCCTGATTGCTAATGGAAGTCAGAAGAGATGTATTTTTTTATGAATCAAGAAGCAAAAATAGAAAAGATTGTTTGGTTTCACAGCCATGGAAACATCCCATAATGCACACACACAGGCTTATGACTCATTTGACCATGTGACTGCTCCACTAACGTCAGGAGGGCCTGTCTCACCCCCTCTCTCCCCAGAGTGCAGTCAGCTGACTGTGGGTTACGAGTCCAGAATCAGTATGTGCTAAAACAATATGCAGACAAACCGCAGAGTGCTTTTAATGAAGAAATATATGTGCTGTTCTGATTCTGTGCTGTAGGGACTAACATGCCTTTTTATATGGCTCTCCAGAGATGAATATAAGTTCCTGATGTTAAATTACAGCTTCTTCAGACCAGTATATTGGTTTCTGGGTTCTTTAAAGCACCAGATGGATGGTTTTCTAAAAGTTCTTGTGAAACTTAACCCTCAAGTTGTGTTCTGGTTATTTTGAGATTTTCCGTTTCCCAAAAATGCTACTTAAATGTTATCACATTAGACTAAAAGTTTTTGCTCACACAAGGTATAACAAAATTCATCATTTTTGTACTTCTTGGGATTTTCCCCCCACCTTATTATACCCCGTCAAAAATGACCAGCCCACAAAATTTGCTTATAAATTATGCTTACAGTTTTAGGAAATATTGGATTCAGTCTTTTTATCAACCTGTTTTCTTTCAATTAGCACAGGTTCTGTATTTATTTTTGGAACCGATTGATCCTAGGCCTCATTGATCAGCTTATGCGCCTCTGCTTAGGTGCTAATGCACCTCATTGGCATAAAGATCGACAAATAATGATTTTTTCATTAAAAATCTGAGATCACTGAGGCTTATGATCAATCAGTTCCAAAAAGAAATACAAAGCCTGTTCTAATTGAAAGGAACAAGCTGATAAAAAGATTGAAATCCAAGATTTGGTGATAATATAGAATATTTTCTACAATTTTTTAAAAGGACAGTCATTTTTGACCAGAAACATCAAATTAGGCAAAGGATTTTTAGTACAACACAAGGGTAAAATGCCCAATTAGGGTATTAATTTTCAAGACTGCAGAATAATGCAGTGCTGTCTGGGTAAGCATGTCAAAAATAACTTAAATAGGCCCAAGTGAGGTTTTGCAAAGCAGAAAATAAATATAAAAAAATCTTTCCTTTTTGTACTTGGAAACTACAGCTAAAAATACTTCAAACCATGTGCCTGAGAAAAAAGAAAAAAAAAACTCAAAAGGACAAAGCTTTCTCCGCAGAGACGTTTTGTCTGTGTTCCAGGAAAAGTGATCAAGTACAGATGAGTGTCATCTTGGCATTAATGTCACTAGGGCACATAATTCAGCTGCTGACAGGCCCCACCGCAGGACCTAATAGATGCTCGGGACTGTAGGTGTCTAGGGATGGTGAAAGAGATCCACAGCCGGCAGATGTATATTTATCAGAGGCCTTGCTCTCCCCAACGAGTCCCACAGTGCGTTTTTGCGTGTGTGTGACTCATCGCCTGACGATTTAACTCGCCTGTGACGCCTGTGTGTACAGAAAGACAGCGAACAAATCTTTTTTACATTGCACACCTATGACATCCTCATTCTTACTTAATACAAATAATATTTTAAAAAGCAACTGATGTATATCTGTAACAGAATTTTTTTGCAATTTAATTTACCATAGTTTCCTCTCTCAGAAAAAAAAGGGGCCAGCACCCTTTTAAAAGGTACAAATATGTACCTTTAAGGTATTTATATGTACTAATCTATAACATAAGGTATAAAGAAGTACCTTTTAGCTTTTGTGCCTTAGTGTACCGCCCCAGTGAAAGCTTTGTATCTTTTTTTCGTGAGTGTGTAGTATAATTAGCTTTACAATTGTAAAAATCATGAAAATAATTAATATGGTATTTCCTCAAAACTCCTTAAGAGGAAAGAGGCATCATTCTGACGTTTTCGTTTATATTTTATTTATAACATTGGCAGCTAATACCAATTGAACAGTTTTATTGCATTATACAGTAGACATTAAATGAACTGTATTGCAAATACGTTTCTGTATTTAGGCAGAAACTATGGGAAAATCCTGTAAGGATATATGCAAACGTAGGTATACCTTCGTGTTGTTCACAAAACGCTCTATCCTCTTCTTTATGAATAAAACATAGACCAAAAGGTTAATGCAAGAGGTTCAGTTTCTCAGAGGTAAACGTTGTGAATGGTTACCATCGGTACGAATGCATGCACAGCCTCGGTATTGCGTGAGCTTCGGTGACGCATTGGTCAGGTGCCTCCTCATATAGCGCGGGGAGCTGTCCGGTGCTGAAACACAACCGAAGCGCATTGAGGCAACACGGAGGACATGCTGTTCACGCTCATTCACATTCTCTGAGCTCTACACAAAAGGTACGACGGCTCCTTTTCATTTCTTTGTGTTCACAAAATGATACTCTGTGAAAATAGTTAAGGTTTGCGCTAGTCTGCTTTGTGAGAGTTAAAGAGGAGAAGAGCTTTTGTTCCTTTTCTTTCCGGCTTTGCTTGATTAGATACTATCACTCATCAGCAGCATATCTCATCTCTGGTTTATCTACTGGATTTCGTCGCGAAAAGAACAGTGAAATGTATTCCAGATAGACTGATTTTTTAAATCGAGATTTGTTCTTACAAGCATACGTGAAAATATCAATAGATCTGTTCTTAGAGATCCTTAGCCACAAGTGAAAGGTTACCTTGACAACAGGCGGTGACTCATCCGGTGCTGTTGTCGTTTAAAAACATGTTGTGTTCTGACTGATCTCATTGCTGCTCTGGCGCTCGGAGCGTCTCTTCT
>JAFVLL020040845.1:0-17121 GCA_021397915.2 Tor tambroides
TTAATTAAGCCCCAGTCACTGAAAGGCCCGGGTTAGTGACAGCCTTTCCTTGTAGTAATCACGAGCCAGTCACAGTTGAAAATATATGCAAATTACGAGTGCAGTTTGTGGTTTGGCAAATCGCGATCACATTATAAACCACGATGTAAATATACCCTATACAACGGCAAGGCTTTCTTCATTCTCATCTCATTCAATTTTTATTTTATAGACAACGAGTTTCCTCATGATATGGCATAAATTTACTTTAGATGGTAATGAAAAAGCAATTATGGTCGCAATCAGTTATATCCAAATCCTCTTTGATTATCCGTTACACTGTATTCAGACTGGCGCTATAAAATTAACAATTCGTCTGTAATGATTATGGACCTTGTTTATTTTGGGAGGTGGATTAAAAGTGGATATAGCATAAATTATCCGCTAATTATACACCAGTGTCGCCTCAATTATCCTCTTATCAAAAATGGTAGCCCTAAATGCAACATTTAGTTTCAATTTTCTCCCTTTCTGTAACAAGAACTGCGTACCTTGCTATTATTACCAGGGATGTTATTTACTTTGCCGGATTTAAGAGTGCACAAGCGGCGTAGATAACCATTTTCCATGGTGGACTGAACTTGGGAGAGACAGAAAGGCAGGTCCCTCTGAAAGCTTCTGGATTTCTTCTTGTAGTCAAGATATCAAACATTTTGAGTTCAAAAGAATTGTGCCAGGTAAGAGGAAACGTGGAGCATTAGATCATTCGTTCGAACAGTTTAATATTACCTGAATGTGTAAATGTTTTTGTTTCTTCTAAATATTTTTTTTTTTTTTTTTTAAATCTGTCACAATTTGCTTAAATGCAATTGTCAAACGAGTGAACAGTGGTGATCAGGAATTTGAGGGATTATTGGTGCTGCATGATCAGTGTGAAAATGTTTGTCAAGCAAGTGAGAGCGAAACCAGAGACATATAGCCTTGGCATGGGACAAACAAATCTTCCAATTATGCTTTCTTGCTGGCATTTTAAGTGCTTAATTGATCGAGACTTAATGGTTTGGTACCTTTAAAATGGCTTCCTTTACCTGTGTTGACAGTTTACCTTTGACAGTTGAGGACATAAATCTAGAATGGCTATATTATCCAAGGTGTGATCTATTAAATTATTCGATAAAAGCTGACAAAATTCTGCAACAGGCTAGTGAATCTGTTTCAGCGTACATTATACACAGGCTGCGTATGTCAATTAAAAATAAATCTATTTACTTGCTTCTGAATTATCGTAAATGGTGTTGTATTGAAGAGAAACTGTATTCCAGTATCTGAGGAGGAAGGCTGCGCAGAAATAGAAAAATATGAATAAAATATGAGTGTCTTTGAGATAGTTTGAGAACACCTTAACTTTTTTTTGTTTTTGTTTTTTGTTACATGTTAAAAATTGAAGTAAAAAATAAATAAATTACAAATATTTTGTTGGACATAAAAATGGCACAATAATATATTTTAATTATAATTAAAAATGTTTAATTTCTGCATTATAAAGGCGAAACCAAACTCTTTAGTATTGCTAAAAATATTTAATTGTATTTATTTTAATTTAAATTATGTGAACTATAATGTAAATAATAATGTAACTATTTTACATTATTATTATTATTATTATTATTACCACTGGGAACATAATCATAGCAAAGCATGCATGTAAACCCATAAGCATCATATTACAAATCTGTCAAAAAGAAAGCGAAAGAGAGGGGATCTGTGTGGACATGCAGGCGCTCGAGTGCATCCACGCAGCCTTATCTGAGCCTTAACACAAAACTAGTTTGAAATGGAATCGTCTTCATTCCGAAAGCGCACAGGATCTTGTTGTCATTCGCCCGAACAGACATATTGACCCGCTCGGATGGAAGACACCGTCTTGATTGTACAGACTTGCCAGTCCAGTAGAGGCGGCTGAACGCGTCTGCTCTCTCCCGAACTCAAGCTCATCGGCTGTACACAGACTCGCAGGCGTCGACGGATTTCCATGGCTGCTGAGCAGAGGAAGTGGCGAGGCAAAGCGAAGGCAGATGGATAGCACGCGCAGCTGTCGGTATTCTGCGCGAGATCACTACAATAGAAATCAAGAGAGGAGAACAAATACCACCAGACCCCTCCCTGCCATTTAGGTCTCATATTAAATCATTTATTTTATTTCAGGACTAAATATTTAACTGGGTCGGTAAACTTTTCTGATAAGATGCTTTATTTGATTGGAAGCCGGTGTTAGAAAAATAAGACAAACAAGACAGACATAAAAAGATGGAAATGTGTAATCGGCTATATAGGCATAAATTCGATTAAACATTTAGATTGATAAAGGGCAAACATTGAAATTATTTAACAATTAAAAGAAGATTATTAATGTCGAAATAGTCTATATATTTAAATGTAGGCCTAAGCTACTGTTTTTGAGCTGTTAATTTTCGCGTCATATCCTCATTCTTGCTAAAAGCTCCTCCTGATTGACTGGTGGGTTGATTAATGTAACTTTATACTAACAGTGGTCACGGTTTGGTGACCATGGTCTAAAGATCATAGCATAACGGTCCATTTTTGATAGCAGTGTATTAACACGAGCGAGGCCTAATGTCACAGATAGCATTAGCTTTGCGTCTCTGTGCATTTGACGTATACTGCAGCTGATGTTTCATCCCAGTGTACAACAAAGAAGTTTGTTTATCTCTAGAAAAGAAGAACATAGGACTGTGTAGTACACAGACCTGAAAGGATACTTAGATGTTCAATGCAAAATTACAGCCAACACAGAAGCGCACGTTGCCTCTTATGAGCATTAATTTTCAGTTCATCTAAATGAAGGTGGCTCTGCTGAAATATCTTTTATCTTTTGAGAATGTTGCACAGTGGGATTTTTCGGGGTTCTTTTTTCGACTTAATAGAAGACATTATTAGCTCTGACAGCACACGGCTCAGGTCTGGGGGAGAGGATTTTCTAGAGAGATGACAGACAGGAAGGCCAGCAATCACAGGCTTTTTTATCCGAATGTACTGTTCGATGCCGTTTATCCCTGATGATAGAAAATTGCTCTGTTGCCAGGACGCGGCTGCTGAAATAGAGGGCAAGAGCAACATTTCCATTTTCCAGTTTGAAAGCCATTGAAATGAATTAGTAAAATGAAAAAAATCCCGCGGTAAACAAAGAGGGGCAAACAAAGATACACTTTTTTCCTTGCGCCGAGCCCCCTTTCATTTTGTAAATTTTCGTTAGCTGCTTTTCTGAGGCTTTGAATTCAACACTTGCAAATGTAATGGGCTCCTGATGTGCACCGGAGATAATTACGCATTTTCAGTACATTCTAAATGTAAAGCAAAGTGTAATTTGTTCCTGTTTTCATATGTTCACGTATTACTGTTTACAATAGCACTATTTTAAGTCTTAATAAATATTGATGGTCAACTGAAATATTTGCACGTTCATTAGCCTATACTCGCACAATAACAAAACAATCGCAGGACTACATACGAAATGAATTGTTTTTATCATTTTGACAAGTGGCTTGTCATGCGCCTCGCATTGATAATATTTCTTAACTTGTAATCCATAAAGACTCAGGGAGGAGTTTGTCAGAATATTACTTATGACAGTTTGAAAACACACCCAACGAATAGTGGGTTTACGTGTCATGACAGACACATGCTTTATTGTTATTTGGGCGAGCAGTGGCCGACCACAACACTCGCATTTGGTAAACAAGCGCGCGGAAAACAGACCTTGTCGAGATGCTCGAATAACCAGCACTCCTTGTCCAGACATTTCACAGGTTTACAAGACTAGCTTACAAGAGAACCATATAATCATAATTTTGATAAGCAACATCACCAGTTGTTATTGCTCGCCAAAACGGGAAAACTTGTAAATATTAACAGCAGGAGATCAGCATGACAGTTATTTTCATGTGTGAATAATGTATGATAAGCAACGAAATATTATTTCTAACAATAGTTTGAATATTTACATAGAGAGAGAGAGAGAGAGAGAGAGAGAGAGAGAGAGAGAAATAATATTAAATTCTTCAATATTCAACTTATTTGGTATTGCTCTGATTATGAATCATTACACTGATAATTTTGTTACTGATATCGAAATGCAATTTAACTGTCGATAACGAATGATGCTATTGCTTTACAAAACAATCCCAAAATGTATGCGTCACATCACAACCATTATAACTGGAAACATCTGAAACAACGCTAAGTACAGTTAGAATTAAAAATTGAGTGCTTATGAAAATAATTTACCAGAACATCGTACATTCATTTCTTTATTCACATTCACAGCATCTTTAAATCCACTGATTTCTTTTTGATCTTTAAAAGCGGGTGAAATCAATGGCTCAATATTAATATTTACGTGATACGGAGATCATGTGGCCTTTGGAAGGATAGTATTTTGCATATGAATCTTTGCTTGTGCAGGTGGTTTACCTCGATGAGGCTCCATGTCGTGTACTCTGTTCGGTTTCTACAGCTGCAGTGAGTGAGATATGACCAGAGAATTGGCCTCTGGGAGAGCAGCAAGCCATCCTGGTGCTATTAGGCTCGTGGCTAATAATAGGTGTTTCAGTCTGGGGGAAGATCAATCAGGGGGAATCATGGGGAATGTTCTGAGGAGCGCTTTTACACATCTGTCCAGATGGATGAAATTACACTTGTCTGTTTTTAGTTGCATTACTCCCAAATTGGCTGTCTACTTTTTTCTCTCTTTCTCTCACTCTCCCCTCATTCATGTGTCAGTGGTCTACTAAAAGGATTCGGCATTAAACTCCCTGTCATTTCGGTCTTTCCTTGCTCTCTCTGCCCTCTCTCCTCAGTCACCTTATTTACGTTCTTGCATTCAATAAGTCGTATGTAAAAACGATGTAGAATCTACACAAAAAACTGACAAGTCAGTACTTATACTAAGTAATTTGTGGTAGAATCTGATCACATTTATGTCATTAACAATAAGGTCAATGAAAGCTGAGAGATAATACCAATTATTGCTGAAAATCATATTCAGAAAAAATTACGGCACTAAGTTTAAAGGTTTTCAAACAAAAATATAAATTACATCATATACAAAGTGGGTTCATTAAGTATTAAGCAAATTGCAATAAAACAAGAACAAAAAATAAAAAATAAAATAAAGGGTTTTTATAAGACTTTAAAAAAATATGCCAAATGTTTATGAGTTTTCTGTTCATCATAGAATCTTAAAAAAAATGCATTGTGGTTTCCTCAAAAATATTAAGCAGCACAACTGTCTACATTGATAACAGTAAGAAATGTTTTCTAGATTAATTTCATGTGAAACTGAAGCCTGGAGTAACAGCTGCTGAAAATTCAGCTTTGCACCACAGGTATAGATTACGTTAAAAAAAAAAAAAAAAAAGATTCTTATTTTAAATTGTAAGAATGTGTCACAATATTATTGTATTTTTGATCAAATATAAAAAAAAAAAATCTCACTGAACCCAACCTTTTGAATGGTACTAAATGTCCAATTCATTTATTTAGTCTTTAATTAGAGCTAGAATGTAAAAACACCAACATGCCCTGAACATTGAATACTGGGTTTCATGGTAATATTTTTTTAAAGTTTGAAGTTGTAACAAGAAATAGTCTCAATTGTGAGATACAAAGTCACAATTATGAGAAATAAAGGCCCAGAAATTAGCTTCTCTGTGTTTCTAACCTTTAAAAATGATTTATGTTGGCGTAATTTTGGAACATCTCTAAACTCTATTATAAATAAAATAAATTATATTATTTTAAATAAAATAAAATAAATTAAATAATCTTGTTTTGTATTTAAATCTGGAAATAAGCAGATTAGAATTTTTACAAAGTTATGGGTAGGGTTATTACAGTTAACTAAAACTAGAACAAACTAAAACCATAAAAACACACGTTTTCTGTCGAGTCTAACAAAATAAACATTAACTGCAATAAAAAAACAAAAAAAGGTTTTTCATTTTAGATCGCTGCCAAAGCAACATGTCTCAGAAAAAAAAAATTCTACAACTGAAATAAAAATGAATAAACACAGACATTAAAAAACCTAAAACTGAAATTAAAATAAAAATTAGAAATGCAAAATATTAAGAAAAACTAATGGTATCTCAATGAAACTAAGATAACACCCGGTTATGAGTAAAAATGGACAAATACCTAACATTTCTAACACCATTACACAAAAGGTAAAACTTCATTTATGCTGCAAATATAATTTGCAATTAAAAATGTTGTATTAAAGAAAGAAATGTTCCCTGGTGTTCTCAGACATTTGGACCCCCACTATATTTGTCATCAGATCTGCTATCTCTATAATTTAAAATATATAATTACATGCATTTGCATTGTGCAGCTGCAATCACAAATCCCCACGTTTCCCATCCAAAACAATGATATCTGCGTACAATACTTGCAGCGAGTCATCAGAAAAGAAAAACCATCGCTGCTTATGTGAGCAAAGATCCTCTAAAAACAAAGTTTTTCTACCTATATCCTAAGAGACACAGAGATTGCAAGCAAAAGGACATATGAGAATGTGTGAAACTGAGGCATTTAAACCCTGACCCGCAGTAACCCTTGAATAGGCGAGTGCACTAGCTGAGGAGGTAACCACATGCTGGACAGGCCGCTTGCGATGCAGCACCGGCAGTTATCTAGCACAATGTGTCAGTCAAAGAGTGGGGCATAGAGACTGAGAGGGGTCATTTGCAGACTACGAAACAGCTGTATGCATCTGCGCTTCCCAACCACGACGGCTGACAGCCCGAAATATTTGATACTTGAAAGTGTGGTGTCTGGCAAGTTGTACTGAATTAGCCTTTTTCAGATTACACCCTCCTGAGATCTTACACGGACCAATGTCACTTCTATCAAAACTCCGAGACTGATTTGCTTGTGGCGTGAATTTGGCTAAGTATCTCTGCCGTAGCCACAATGGGCTGGCGCACACAATATGGGCACTTGGAGAAATTACCTATCAAGAAAGACACAGCGGGACACTTTTTATCAGTGAAAATGAATACTGTACATCATTGTTGATTCTAAGCCTACAGAGAAGCTGATTTGAGATGTTCTCCTATTTTTGATTGCCCAACATTGAGAGATATTTCGAGCCGTCTGAGAAGAAAGACCCAAGCTCGATGACCAGAGGAAGAAAATCAAGGCTCCCCAACGTGTTACCCCTGGCAACGAGGGAAAATTAGCATTGACATGTGAGCGAGGCCTACCGAAAGGCCTCTGGGTATTTTAAGGCTTGAAAAGTGACAATCAAAGTAGACGTAAAGACATACTCCCGTTCTATTTATATTGAAATCAGCTTCTTTTATATTTCCCGAAGGAAGAGCGCCAAACTTATAATGTATGTATTTTGTTCATTTCTCCATGCCGCACGTCGCGCCCGCGATGCCTGGGCTCTCGTGTTTGCCCCCCGCTGCGGTAAACAGAATGCGACTCTCATAGCGGATGCATTTCAGGCCACTCACAACACGCTAGTGAGGCTGACATAGCCTCCCTCATTTTCCGCCACAAAATTCAGCTCTGGTGATTGCCAACACACATAATGATAGCATCTCCCAGAGTCACTGAGGTGTCCCACTGACGCGCCAATATTCTCTCTGTCATATTGCAGGAAATTCAGCGGCGGTGGCGGCTACCCTGGAGAACCTGCATCAGAAGTTGTTTTGTTAATCGAAACAAAGGGCAGATTGCGTGATCCAAGGCACGGAGCGGCTCGCTGTTTCCTCTCATTACAAGACGGCCTTACCAGCGAGGAGGAAGATGCATGAATACATTAAAAGGTAATGAGAAAGCTGTCAGGAGAGGGTCGTTCGGGGCAGCTCTTGGCGTTGTAGAGCTTTCAGGGCGTTACGTGATGGACTTGTCATCGAGAAGCAAAAGGAGGTGGAGTTCAGTGGTGTTACTAATGGCAGCTGTTGCCAGGTCTTCCTTCACGCTGGTAATGTAGGTGCAGAAGCATCTGACCTTGTATGTGTTGTATTTTAAATGCTAAATTAAATATTTCAGTTCTCAAACTATGAATTTTGTCATTTCTCAAGTGTGAATGAAAATGTACGCTGATGTTTAAAAAATAAGAAGGACCTAAGGGTAAACCATCATTCGGGAATCATATTTTGGAATATTCATATCAAGGCAACGTGGAATCGCATAATGGAATGTCATGGCAACAACACCTGGCAGCAGTTTATCCTCATGCCCCTCCCCCCAAACCAAAAGCGCTGGAACATTATTTCTGTGAGACAGAAAGCCCTATGAACAAATAATGGGTGAGTGCCAGTTTAAATAAAGTATGGTTTATGACTTGTGGTCAGGACCGTCTCTCTTTTTTAAAAAGTGTGCTGTATAAAAACCGCTGCCAACATTTTTTTTCTCTATATGGTTATAATACAAAGTCATTTTTTCCCCCCTCCTCACAGTGAGAGATTCAGTCAATAAAGGACCGGCAGTAGACCAGTAGTCTGCAGCCACAGGAGAATGGAACAAACCACACACGCCAAAACAAACTGGTGCTCCTTTGCGATTTTTCAGTTCGGGCATTTTAATAAAACATTTACAGTCCTTCTGCGCAGGGTAAATGTTTTGGGAGCATGCCCTGTTTCGCTTTTGATATGAATCAACAAAAAGACTGGAGGGAATCATTTCCTTCACCACGAAAATAAAGAGCTATAAGCGTCCCATTGGATTTCTCAAATACGTTTCAGCCCAGGTCCAGGTGTTTTGGTCTAATTCGCAAACAATCCGGCTGTTGGATATCAAACCAATTACCCAAATGAATTGTACAATACAGAGAAACAGACACAGCAATTTTCTACTTCCATTTATATGTGCCACTGCAATTATAGATCATCAGAAACTGTCATTAAGTAACACTAGGCTTGTATTAAGACCATACAGACTGTAGTCACTGTCTTGCAACTACAAAAAGAAGGCGTCCATTAACGCGGTCCGCTTTGTAATAGTCACTGGCCTTTAAACGATGATGACAACAACGCGAAAAAGAAACACTGGAATTATTTTTTTTTTTTGTATACCTCAACCAAACGCTATCAAAAAACCCTGCATTGGAGCCTGTGATTAGTAATTACGACTTGGTCAAACAAGACTCCATGTCTATGGAAACAGCTACCTTTCTGTTAATATTAAGCAATTCCAGCTTTGAGAAAGTGAGAACTGTGCTAATTCATTTTAAAGTGAGACACACTAATAAGTAAGGTTTCATAAATCATATTTTAGACCCTACTGGGAATTGGGTTTTATGGATATCTTTTAAGGTTGGTGACCAAAACAGCAAAGCACTTAAGAAGAATTCATTTTTCCAGCACTCAAATGTCTCCACTGAGGTATACAGCCATCCCCAAAGTCCTTGCGCTGAATTAATACAGCTTTAGGTGGCAGAATTAAAGTGGCGAGTTAAAAACGAGCTGAGGTACATTACACACTGGCTCGTAAAGTTGAGAAAAGTCATTCATTTTAATACACACCAATCAAGCTGTTGAGTGACTTACTGTACGTGAAGTTTTTACAGTGATGACATCTCTCTGCAGAGACAGACAACCTGGAGCACAGTTATGCACATTAACTCAGCAGACAGACGGTGCAGTTTACTTGAGTACCACAAAACATCAAAAAAGTATGTGTACAGAACTACTCATGTTTAAGATGAATTAAAGTTAAGGTTATCCTTCAAAAGCTTCTATGTGAACTTCCTGTGACAACACATATGCCAGGAAACACTGAACGCAAGGCATCCTTCCCATATACAGATGTGCCAACAAAATAACGATTTACAGTGCTCAACAATACGGTTTTGATTTGCTTGTTTGTTTTTTGCTTACTGTTCCATTAACATTAACAACTGTTCCCCACTGTGTGGTTAGGAAACAGAAAACAAAAACAACATTAATTGATTAATTGATGAATTAGTAATAGAATATCTTCATTTATCATGTTGCATTTTCATTACTTGTACATATTTAATATCTATTTTTACTTTTTTTCTCTTTACAAAGAAAATGACCAGTAATAACTTGAATTTTACAGATTTGTTTGTAACTTTCAATGAATTCTTATTAATGCTACTAAGATTCTCAATGCATTCTTGTGATTTCAACAAAACCAGCTAGATACTTAGGCCTTTTTATCCAGTAGATAAGCAGAAATGTCAGAGAAAACCAAATGTTTAGGTTTGCAAGGCATAAAAATGATTTAAAAAAAAAAGACAAAATCATATAGCACTAGCCAAATATGCCTAGTGACAGCTCCATCAACTGTCTCAAAACTCGCCATGACTTGGGGCTCAATCTGATGCATTAAATCAAGACTTCGCCTGGAAACTATTCAGTGACAAATTGTTTAAAGACTTCTCAGCGGTAGTGTGTTTATCTTAGTGGGTCTTAAGTGGTCTTATGAAAATAACAGTAGTGGCCAGTCTGAGCCACATATGTAGCAGGTAAATCTGACATCCGTACTGCAACATGCACCGCCATCAGTGTATCTGATCCCTGGTGAACATTCCTGATGAAGTGCTAAAGGAGGTGGATGGCGAGAGTACATTAATATCACTTTTTTGACCTTGGTTTAAGCTAGCTGTTAGACTGTGAAAAAGGAGTGTTAGACTGCGAGGAGGCTGTAACGGAGCCGGGCCAAAGGCTGCAGGAGCCAGGAGCTCCTGCCAGGTCTGTGTGGTAGAAAGCTGTTAATGAGCATTGTAAAGCTCTTAAACATAATGATCTGGACTTCTCTTCCAGTGCTAATGTCTATCACATGCCCAAATCCGGCCGGCCCTTCAGCCTGGCTGCAGCGCGTGTCCAGGATGAGACTAACAAGGAGGATGACTGGATGTGCAAGTTGTAGCTTGGTATAAAGGTCAATGATGTGATGCTCATTTTAGTCTAGATATATTCATTTATTCAAACATGTTTTATAATGGACTTGAATACACCTCTATTATGAGCCTGTGTTTAATTTCTTTTTGACATTTTTAGGGGATATAAAGTAAAAAAAAAAAATGTCAGGGTGATAAAACTGTCCTGATTTATAATGAAGAAAAAGCCTCATTAAAAGAACTAGTTTCATTAAAAGAAAGTCTTTTTTTTGGCATAATCATTTATCATTATTTCTTAGAAAAAATATAATATTTGAACTGTTTCACTGCTTATTACTTTTGTCTGCCAAATAAAAGTAATATGGTGCAATCATCAAACAAATCAAATAATTTGATCTTATTATGACAACTTATTTTAGATTCTAAAAAGTTTTGAAGCAACTCCCCAAAACTTAAATTATATTATTTTGAATGAATTAATATTTGTAAAATAATAACAACAATAAAAAGTATAATAATAAACACAGTTTACCTTACTAAATATATATTATAAATATAAATATATTATACTAAAAACATTAAATATATTAAGAAATGCACTAACATGTATTCAAGGTATAAGAAAAATTATATTTACTTTTTTTTTTTTTTTTTTTTTTTAATGGTGCATGGTTTAAAAAACATCAATACAAAGGGTAAACTTCTAAGAACATGGCACAAGCATCTTAAACTAGATTTTTAAAGGACATTCCTGTCATTAATCAATCAATTTTGTGTAAACTCAAAAACTTCAAAAAATAAATATGAAAGGTATAGGAAAAAATATGGGGCGGTGAGCTCCTTTTGTCACTCTAATGCATAAACGGGCGCATTAGAGCACCGCGAAATTGGGATTTATTGGCTCTCAACTGAAAATCAAACAACCTGACACTTGCATAAGCATCTAAAATAGCCTAATAAATTATCACACATTAGTAAACGCTCCAAGTACAGCACGTTTCCTGTTAGAAACATGCTGAATGGCAAACACCAAGGGACAAACACCACTCTGTCCTCTTGATTATATCAAATAAATACTTACAACACATGATGGAGGAGGAAAACTCTTTTGTGTGAACACTTTTGGCCATGAATCAGAGCGCTGACATTTTAAGGCCCCACTGTTGGTTCTGCCGCTGACTTGCTTTCACACAGTTTGTTGCAGAGGCTCAATACGTGTTCGTGACAAGCGGCACTAGAAGAGCACTAATAAATATCTTGTGCTTTATTCCTGCTTTGAGGTAGACTAATTAACCGTGTGCTACACGCTCTCCCTGATGACATACGTCCCGAAGAGTGCCAAAAATAACACGGCTGCTGGAACACAAGAAGGGAGGGGGAGACTGTGTGTTAGAAAAGTACAGGTTTGGCGTGTATTTAAGCGCACTGCATCTGCATTAAGGGCTGTGTTGATTCTCCCACAGGGGTGTTTTAGAAAAGCCCTGGCCTCAGGCACGAGAGAGGGGGTCTGCTCCACTACAGCACGGTGAAGGACACTAGACAGAGCCACCTGTGGCGGGAAACTAATCTCACATGTGTAGCCCTGACAGGGCATCCGTCAACAGGACTTCAGCAGCGTTGAGCTGATCCATTAACGTTAACAATTGGCCCCTGCCGTGTAGTGAGGAAACAGGCAATAAGTTAAGGTGGAGGATCTGGTTTTAAGGTGGCCTTCACAGGGCAATGTAATCAAGCCTTTAGCCCCAAAACACACTGCAAGAAGGCAAAGCTTCTAACTATGCAACATGTGCATTATTGCGTTCCGAAATGTGTCAGGACACAGATCCTAATACAAGGGACATTATTGAGGAATTGTCTACCATCCATCTCTACAGAGCCTCTAAAAGGATATGGTGATGGAAAAAAAATAAGACGAGAGGAAAACTTCGATTTCAACGCTTTTACGTTCTCTGATCTTGCCGCAATTTGTACATATTTTACGAGGTGGCTAATTCATACAAATCTGTGCAATTTTTGAAAAAATTGTACATATATGAGATGGCAAATTCATAGGAATTTCTACAAAGGACCACCCCAAACTCCGCCCCTAAATCTACCGTTCACACAATTCGTACGATTGAGGTCATACGAATTAGCCACCTCATAAAATACGTACAAATTGGTCATGAGATAATGTTGAATATTTAGAGTTCCCTGAAAAAATTTGCATTTGCAATTTCTTGGGGGAAATGAAAAGATCCCGCAACCAACCAACCAACCAACCGTTTTGCACGTAATAAAGACTTTGCAAAGGGAACCAATAGTTTTGCACAAAGTTTTGGTTTGGTTTTTTGCAAGTATTACCAATGTTTCTCGGAGGAAAGCAAAACATTTGCGAGAAAACTAAAAAAACATTGAAATATAGTTTTTCCATCACCATGCTCCCAATTTCTGTATATTAAACATAAAAAAAACTGATGGTGTGCATTTAAATTTTCAGGCTAAAAGTAATTTTACACTGACAGTATTCAAATCGCTGGAAGTTGCAAATTCTCCACTCTCAACGGTTATCACCACAACATTTGACTTCAAATTTGCATAAATTTGAATTCTGCTAAAATTTCATGCATTCAATTTGTCACCACTGGTTGACCTGGTAACATGGTCCTGCACTTCTAGCAACTAGTTACTAAAAGTCTGACAATAAACTGCACTGCAGATAAAATAAGATTGCATTTTTATAAAGAATCAGTTGCTAAAATGAACATTTTGGAGAGGAAACCATTTGTTTATAAACTGCTACAATGCACAAAGCATCACGCATCAACGAGAATCAATGCATGCTCAATTCCATTGCAGATTCGAAATGTTTTTCCATGCATCACTTTGTGTGTATGTCTCTGTATGTGGGCAGAAAAAAAGTCATACAGAATAGAAAAATGATTTTCTCCTCCATCGTCTACACTCGACCACAACATCTGACAGTAGGCGGATCACATGAGCTTCACTGTCTTCTCAGCCATCGGTAGTCGCTGCATTGTGTCACTGCTTATTTGCATAAACTTGAACTCTGCTCTCATTTGCATAAAGTTGAACTTTGTTATGGTGTCAGACACACTCACGTCACATCATCAAAGGCCCGCTCACCTCAAATCACCAACTTTTATTGAAACAGAATGACTTCCGTTCACTTTGTCCCTGCAAATTATGGTCAAAGTGAACGCAACTTCAGAAAACATATTCGTCTCTGGAATCTTGTCGAAACTCACTTGATTCAGGTATGATGTCGGAAGTCCCTCTTCTATGTTGAATAAAACCCTGAATTTTCCTTTATAAAATCTTATCAACACAAAATGCAGTTGCTATGGCATTTTTCTTGAAAATGCACTGTAATAGTGTTACTACAATAACACCTGAACCACACGAGGCACCCCAATCAAACTTTTTCAGTATTTGATTTTTGCTTTTTTAAAGGGAGAAAAAAAGTAATGATTGGTGCTGACTGAATGTGAATATGCCTGCCGTGTAGGAGCAGTGAGAGTGCTGGAGCTGAAGGCATGATGGAAGACAATGGATGAAAGGAGCTGTCAGAGCGAACAGGAGAAGAAAAGAGAGAAGTGCCACGGGAGCGAAGCACAGGGATGGGATGACAAAGCTGGGAGGTGACAGAGGAGGAGGAGGAGGGGGAGGAGGGGGAGGGGGAGGGGGAGGGGGGAGGGTGAGGAGGACACAAGGTGAATATGAGAGCCATCAGAGAGCACACGCCAGCTCGCTCTTGACCTCTCTCTCAGTTTGGGGAGCCCAAGATCTGAAAATGACATCAGATAGGGGAAGTTTGACTCTCTTTCATGCTTTCATGTGTCTCTCTTTCATGATGCCTGAACTACTCTTACTTGCATGAATGGACAATACATTCAAAACACCAGACACTGCCTGCTGAATACATACATATCAGACGTCTGTTGTTCTGCCTAGAAGGCAGATTCTATCTATCAGTTTATATGTCTGTCTATCTTCACATGACTGTCTATCCATCTACCCATCTATTTGTCCATTTGTCTATCTATCTAGCTATCTGTCTGGTACATAAATTGAGAATTATCGATCTGTTCACCTATCTTTCTACATAAGACAGACAGACACACGGATAGATAGATGGATAGATAGCTACATATTTGTCCATTTATCTAACTTTTCCATTTATCTATCAGATACATAAATCGACAAACAGTTAGATTACAGTTACAAACAGTTAGAATTATCTATCTGCTTATATGTCCACCTATCTAACTGTTTGTCCATTTATCTATAAGACTGACAGACTGACAGATAGATAGACATATTTTGTACTGGCTGGAAGCTAATATTCTATCATTTAAGAAATGCAGAGATACAAATATATCTTTATCATCTTTGTGGTGTTAAAAAACACATGGACTTTTACTGAAGAAACTAGACAAAAAGCCAAATACCGAACAGCAGCAAACATCATGAAGCGTACAATGTCACCCAGCTCGAACAAGCAGTGAATATGCAAAGCAGAGAAATGTCAACAAATCCTGCAGACAGCTGTTTGGGGTTTCTCTACCATTGCTTGAATTTTGGTCGATTCTATGTCTCCCACACCACTATTTCTATAATCCTAAACAGATTTGCTCCAACCACCAGAAAAGCCAGAGTCTGGGCGTCTCTGCAGCATACTCCACAGAGAACATTAATAGGCTGCATGTGCTGATAAATCATGGAATGGATTAGACGCAACGTATGTGGTCCTCTGCCGTAACTACTGGTGGCATTTAGGGACACATTTTAACAAGAACAGAAATTGATCCATGCTGTTCTCACATCCACACTCACGGACTGAGTTTTGTCAGTTGACCAAGAGCAATGACAAAACCAGAGGGTGCTCTTTTATTTTCAATGAAATACTAAAAATATTAAAAAGCCTTATAGCTGGTGGGTCTGAAAAAAAATCTCAAGAGCATCTACAGAACAGGAGACCTTGACAATTTACACTCCTTTTCTGCCATATAATAACACTGTATGCTATAACCTGCAATATATCTGTCATTTCTATATATGTCTGAATTTATGAACGAATGTATGTCTGTCTGTGGCTGCACTCGTTCATTTATGTGGGGGGTCAGGGTTCAGACGCAGACTCTCCACATGTGCACGAGTTGCTCTTTCTTTCGCTATCAGTGCTGGAACAGCTGTCCGTAGTGCAACCGGGGGAAAGACTGATCACAATTATCCAAGACTCCGGAGGGGCAGTCTTGTCTAGGACAGCAGGGTGAAAATTACACACATGCACACATGCCTAGAGAAAATAGAGCCAGGGTCAGGGGTGTCCAGATCTCAGTGCCGCACAAGAGGAGATCATGCAGTCTGTGATTTTTGCTATCTCGTTTTTTCTAAAGGAGGGGCAAACAGGAAATGAAGACGGGGGATTGGCGGCTTGTAAACAATGAGGGTGCTTAATGGATGCCAATCTAGTATGCCCGAGGCTAGAGAGACATCAGCACGTCAGCACTCCAGACAGAGGAGGCCGCACAGTCATTATCTATAAACAAGCACACAGGCCTTTTACAAGTGCTAATAAAGATAATTAGTAGAAAAACTTGTAAATGCATAAAGCCCTATTGAGTGACTTTTGTCATTTGTTTTTTTTCTAATTGTTCATTTCTCACATGGTCAATGACATGGTGCTCATTTTAGTCTGCACTATTAATTACAATGAAAAATGCTACTCATACACACAATGACTTGAATACACCTTTTTATGATGATACAACGGCCCTGATGCTATAATGAAGGAAAATTACACTACCGTTCAAAGGTTTGGAGTCTCGAATTTTTAATGTTTTTGAAAGAAGTCTCTTTCACCAAGGCTGCATTTGTCTGATAAAATTTTTTTAAATTAAATTAAAACAGTATGGTAATAATATGGTAAAGAATTATTACAATTTAAAATAAATGTTATCAATTGTAATATAATTTACAATGTAACTTATTCCTGTGATGGCAAAGCCAAATTTTTTAGCAGTCATTACTCCAGTCTTCAGTGTCATACAATCCTTCAAAAAGCATTATAAAAAGCTGGTTCAAGGAAAAAGTTGGAAACAGTTGTGCTGCTTAATATTTCAGTGAAATACAGATTCTTTGATAAACAAAATGTTCAAACAATTTTTTGATCAATGTAATCATCCTCTCTAAATAATAAAATGTATTTCTTAAGGGAAAGGAAAGGGAAGTGGTGTGTG
>JAFVLL020040847.1:0-20000 GCA_021397915.2 Tor tambroides
ATATATTGAATTTATTTTTATATGTATGTATATGTATATGTGTGTGGCTGTACATACACGTGTCGTTAAATTGTTTTTAGCTTTACTTTTTTGTTTTCATTTAAATGTTTAGTTTTTTGAAATGTTGTATGCATTTGTCATTTTTTAATTTCTTTATTTTCTTAAATGTGTGTGTGTGTATATATAGTATTTACAGAGTTTTGACTTTTAGTTTGTTACTTTTTCTTATTTGTAAGTCGCTTTGGATAAAAGCGTCTGCTAAATGACTAAAAGTAAAGTAAAGTAAGTAAAAGGATAACAATTAAGTTTAAGTAATTTCCATTGTGGTTTTTCATTTTGGAAAGTCATTCTCATGACGATGGTTTTGTTGGCATGTATCAATTCATACAAAATAAAATAATTATACACATATACAACAAGCTGCAGATCAATTAATAAGACAACCTATCTAAAAACGCTCTCTTCATACTTATACTAAAACAAATATGTTAAAATCTTACTGTCCAGCAGCAAATTTTTCACTCCTGTAAAATACACACAGTTGACCTCTGCCAAAACAAAGTCATACACCTACTGTACATAAGTTATGATCCCATCAGGGCTTCCCATCACTGTTTGTTTCTTTATACCACTATAATCGCATTTAAATGCAAGCAGTCTGCACAGGTAACCTCTATCATCTTTTAGCTGTAATTCGTCTTAAATTCATTAAAAAACCTGTAATTCTAACACACACACATATATGTGACTGTAGCGGCTCCTTATTCACCATCAGCTGATCCTGAGGAAACTGGACTGATGTCTAAATACTGAGAGTCCTATAATAAAACACACACAGAGTCACATATGAGTATTAGACATTACTGCTCTCACATCACATCAGCAGATATACTTCAGAAACATTAACTCGACCACACACTGCTGAACACCATTAAAATAGTAACATGTAAAATCTTAGTTTAAAAATATAATCCTATTATTCTCGCAGATCAGTCTCGTCAATATAAGCAGAAACAAATTCATATGAATTTCTTTTATTTTTCATACGAAGTCTGTTTATAAGGCTGATTTTGTTCAAAAAGGTCTTATTTACAGTACTTCTATAAAGTACAGTTTTATACTTTATAAACATTTATTTAAAATGTATGACTCACAGCAGATTATTCAATATTTGCAGTATAGACTGTAGAGTAGAGACTCTGACTCTGCGGTCTAGTTTATTAAGAGTCAGATCTAGATGCCTCAAGTGTGAGGGGTTTGATCTCAGAGCTGAAGTCAGAGCAGCACAACCTTCATTTGTGACACCACAAAACCCCAACCTGCAACAAACAAACACACTGTTTAACTGCAATGAACAAACACACTCTTTCGCAAATATCTTCATTACAGAAAAAAACGTCGGTGTATTATATCAGCCAAATCATTATACCCCAGTTTCTCTAATTTGCAGTGAGGATTCTCCAGTCCAGCAGAGAGAGCAGTCACTCCAGAGTCTCCTATTTTATTCTGAGACAGATCTAGATGTCTCAGGTGTTCAGGGTTTGATCTCAGAGCTGAAGCCAGAACAACACAACCTTCAGGTGTGATTCCACACTGACACAACCTACAGAGAACAATGGCAATTTTCACTCTCATACTTTTTGTCAAAAGAATTGTCACAAAGATACTATGACAGAATCTTTATTAATTAAAATTTTTTACAATCAATAGTTCATTACTAGTAAATTTACTAACACTATTATTGTGTGTATCTTTGGCACTTTTATGGAGTTTATTTTTATGAAAACAAATCAGATTTTGAAATGTTTACTTTTTGTTATACTATATATCATAAACAGAAGTATTACATAATAAAATCTACAAAACTATGACATAAATCATCTCAAAATGTATTGTGAAAATTATTTACATTTTTCATACATTCGAATGTTTGCGTTTTAAAAATTTGGAAAGAGTGCCTTACGCAAAACTATAAAAATATAGTAATATTGTGAAATATTTTTTCAACTTAAAAGAACTGTTTTCTATGTGAATATATTTTAAAATGTAATTTATTCCTGTGATCAAAGCTGAATTTTCAGCATCATTACTCCAGCCCCCAGTGCCACATGATCCCTCAGAAATCATTGTAATATGCTGATTTACTGCTCAAAAAACATTTCTGATTATGATCAATGTTGAAAACAGTTGTGCTGCTTCATTTATTTTTTTTTGTGGAAACTGTGGGGAAAAAAAAAACTTACTGACCCAACAGTTTTGTCCAAAATTACATTTTTTCAAAAATTACTATACTTGTTTTGTTTACAAAGGAGACAGCACTGTCAGTGAAGAGCTTGAGAAAAAAAACATGACGTGATGTGTGAAGAAAACAGAGAAAGATTATAGTAAATATCACTAGTGAGCCAAATATTTTTATTGTGCATCATGTCCGATCAAGATGTCAAGTTGTCTTAATTTTTTTTATTGACATGAAAATAAAATGATTGAGTTTGTGATCATGATTTTACCGCAGTTTCTCCAGTTTACAGAGAGGTTCTTTCAGTACTTCAGAGAGGTGTTTGAGTCCCAAATCTCCTATCTTATTTTCAGTGAAATTCAGTTCTCTCAGATGCTCACTGTTTGATCTTAGAGCTGAAGCCAGAGCAGCACAACCTTTAGCTGTGATTCCACAATGGTACAGACTGGAAGAAGAAAAACTGTAGTTATTACTGATGTGATATCTTTTTTAATTATAATGAATTATAATATGGATATATCTGTAAATATAATTGGTTTATGTGCCAGTGTGTATGTAATGGTGATTTTTCTTTTCTTTTTTTTTTGGCCATGTTTGTGTGTCTAATAAAACAAGTGCTGATACAGCAAATAAAAACAGTCTTTAACATAATATTAGAAATTATTATTAAAAGAAAGCAATATTAAAAATTCTGACTACAAACGCTTTAGTGGGCTTTTACAAATAATAAGTAATAAAATGTTATGGTTTTTGTACATGAAAGTCATATCTCACACAGGCATGAAAAGATCTTACTTAAGTTTCTGCAGTTTACAGTGAGAATCCTTAAGTCCTTCAGACAGATGCTTAATGCCCAAATTTTGTAGTTTATTCTGAGACAGATCCAGTTCTCTCAGGTGTGAGGGGTTTGATTTCAGAGCTGAAGCCAGAGCAGCACAACCTTCATCTGTGATATTACAGTCATCCAAACTGTAGAGAGATTGAAAACTTAAATAAAATAAATTTAACACAGTAACAGTTTAAAAAAACAAAAAAAAAAACTTAATAATGCCTCTGGCTGTAATGCATAATTGTATAACAGAACAACGGTAATATTAAGAGTAAAACATTTCTTTGGTTTTAAATGTTAAATCAGCTTTGTTATCAAATATCAAAATATGGTACAAAAACTATGAAAATAGTATAGGTTATGCCACTATTCACTTCTCAAATCACTGCAAACAGGATGAGTACTAACAGAAATTCATAGATCATTAAGTATGAATTCCAGCTCACTATTTGTAATAGTGTAGTGATCAATAGTGTAGTGTCACTTACTGTGCTGATCTGGATTCTTTAATCATAGGAAGCAACTTCTGAAGTACTTTATCTGAAGTATTTTCTTTTCCAATAAATTTATTCAGCTCAAACACATCCATTACTTGCTCTGATGTCAACAATAGAAACAGTAAAGCTGACCACTGAGAACAGGAGAGTTTGGCTTCAGCTATTGTTCCAGATCTCAGATACTGCTGTATTTCCTCCAATAGTGAATGATCACCCAGTTCATTCAGACAGTGGAACAGATTGATGGATTTCTCTGGAGAGCAAATTTTCTTGATCCTCTTCTTGATGTACTCAAATGTATTTTCATTGCTGTCAGAGCTGCTTATTGTCCGTTTTATTAATCCTTGCAAAAGACTCTGATTAGTCTTCATTGACAGACCCAGAAGAAACCACAGGAAAAGGTCCAGATGTCCATTTGTACTTTGTAAAGCCTCATCCACAGCTCTCTGATGTACATCAGATAATGAAACATGTTCTGGTGAATTACTCTGAAAACAATCTAAAACCTTTACCTGATTTCTCTTTTTGGTGATTTGGTCAAACACATTTACATTGTTTATACAGGAGAGGTGCACATATAGAGCCGCTAGATGTTCCTGAATGCTCCGATGAACAAAGCAGAAGACTTTCCCCTGATACAAGCCAAACTCCTCTCTGAAGATCTGAGTGCACAATCCTGAGTACACTGATGCTTCTGTCACATCAATGCCACACTCTCTCAGGTCTTCCTCATAGAAGATCAGGTTGCCTTTCACAAGCTGCTGAAAAGCCAGTTTCCCCAGTTTGAGGATCATGTCTTCATCTGTCACGTTTTTCTCATAGTCCTTCTCATGTTTGATGTTGGTCTGAAGGATCAGGAAGTGCGTGTACATTTGAGTGAGAGTCTTGGGAATCTCTCCACTCTCTGCTTGACTCAACATCTTCTCTAGAACAGCGGCTGAGATCCAGCAGAACACTGGGATGTGGCACATGATGTAGAGGCTCCTTGATGACTTCAGGTGTGAGATGATTCTATCGGCCAGACTCTGATCACTGATTCTCTTCCTGAAGTATTCCTCCTTCTGTGGATCACTGAAGCCTCGTACCTCTGTCACTCGATGGACACACTCAGAGGGGATGAGATCAGCTGCTGCTGGTCTGGAGGTGATCCAGATGAGAGCAGAGGGAAGCAGATTCCCCACAATGAGGTTCGTCAGCAGCACGTCCACTGATGTCTCTTTGGATGTATCCTGTAGTGTCTCATTGCTTTGAAAGTTTAAGGGAAGACGGTGCTCGTCTAGACCATCAAAGATGAACAACATTTCATATTCATCACTGAAAATGTCTATTTCTTTTGTTTCAGGGAAAAAGACATGAAGAAGATCTGAAAGACTGAGTATTTTGTCCTTCATCAGATTGAGCTCTCTGAAAGGAAGTGGAAATATGAGCTGGACGTCCTGATTCTCTTTCCCTTCAGCCCAGTCCAGGACGAACTTCTGCACAGAGACTGTTTTTCCAATGCCAGCGACTCCCTTTGTCAGCACAGTTCTGATGGGTTTGTCTCGTCCAGGTAAAGGTCTAAAGATGTCACTGCATTTGATCGGTGTGTCCTCTGTTGCTGCTCTCCTGGATTGTGTCTCAATCTGTCTCACCTTATGCTCATAACTGATCTCTCCACTCTCACTCTCTGTGATGTAGAGCTCTGTGTAGATCTCATTCAGGAGTGTTGGGTTTCCTTGCTTTGCTGTTCCCTCATACAGACACTGAAACTTATTCTTCAGATTTGATCTAAACACGTTGAGGACTTCAGAATTGGAGTCGTGGCTGTAAAATCAACATAACAGAATATCACACAATAACAAGCACACGTATAGAGCCATAAAGAGAGATTATGATATTATGTTCTCTATATAATACAATATTACATATAAAACAACTGATTTTGTCCTTACTGATTTTTGTTATGTGTCAAAATATTTTACCTGACACCAGGATACATGCTTTCATCAAAGTCCTGTGGTGGATTCACAGACTCGTCATGTTTCATTTTCTTACAGACAGGTTCTGTTACAGCTGGTCTGGGTTGCAGGATTCGCCTTAAATAGCATTAAATAAATAAATAAACAATCAAATATGTTGATATTTTAAATCAATACTACATAGCTAGCTACATAGCTTACAGCACCCATAAACCGCTTGTACAGTGAGGCTAATGAATTGACTACTTGGTGGAATTTTTCAATTTTCTTCTTTTTCGTTGTTTCTTTGACAACGACAATAAAGATCTATTCTATTCTATTCTATACTGTATTATGTGAACCCAGGCCCATAATATTTATACACTGCTACTGAACACTTAAACCAAAGACCACTGCAATGTGAGAATATATCAAATAATAATGTACACAATGTTACATTATATCATGTTATCGGTATATACTGAAACATATATACTGAAATTTAAAGTAATACCTAAAGGCCTTTCCACACTGAGTGCGATGCGAAAAAGCGAGGCGAATCGCTGACGAACGTTGCTTTCACACCAAGCACGAAACGAAATGCCTTCTGCTAATTCACGCCTGCATGCTAGGTGGCGCAGACCAACAATGTATTTTTCCTCAGATATGTATCTCGTATATGGATTTAACATTGTCCGCTGCTCAATATACAGCATTAAATTAAGATAAATAAAGTTTGGTTCTACACCAGAAACACAAATTATCTATAATGCTTGCAAGAATACATCGTAAAATATAAATAGAGGTACAATTAGCATCAAGCTATATATATATATATATATATATATACAGTATACTGTATAGGTCAAACGTTTTGACACATTACTATTTTATATTTTTGCAAGAAGTCACTTGTGGTTATCAAGACTGCATTTATTTGATCAAAATTTTAATATACTTTAAAATACATTTTATGCAATGCTGATTTATTATCAATGTTGGAAACCTGTGATACTTTTTTCAGGATTCTTTGCAGCATTTATTTAAAATATAACACTTGTAACAATATACACTACCGTTCAAAAGCTTTGTCAGTGTTTTTTGTTTTGTTTTGTTTGTTTGTTTTTTGAAAGAAATTAGTTTTTATTCAACAAGGATTTGTTAAATTGATAGAAACAGTGATAGTAAAGATTTATATTGTTAGAAAACATCTGCAATAATTTGGCTTAGCTAAATGTAATTATTAATGTATTTGCTTAAAACCCACTTTAAACCATCATCGAATGGTTGTAATAACTTCCGACTGTGATCTATAGTTGACTTTGACTCTATAATAGGCAGACATGCACTCTTTGTATGTTTAAAGGGGTCATCGGATGCCCATTTTCCAAAAGTTGATATGATTCTTTAAGGTCTTAATGAAAATTCTATAACATACTTTGGTTAAAATTTCTCAATGGTAGTGTAAAAACATATTTTTTACCCTGTCAAAATCAGCTCTCTTTTCGGCAAGCTGTTTTTAGTCCGTGTTGCTTTAAATGCTAATGAGCACTGCTGACCCCGCCCCTCTCTTCATGGGGTGATGAGCAGACTGTAAACTTCAGCCGCAAAACTGGCTAACTAGCACATTATTAAGAAAGGTGATTTGCAAAGATTCATAAAACACATATACTCACTTTCTCTGAAGGTGCAGGGCTGGATCCGCGAATGATTGGCGAACATGAGCGCATTCAGGCAGATCGAGGCTTAGTGCGCATTCCGTCAAAAGCAATGCGTTAATCCTCTCGTCTTCAGGGTTCAGATGTCAGGAGTAAATGGCTTGTTTTACTATGTTCATTATTACATCCAACAACAAAACACCTCAATCGCGTAATCGGAGACATCCCCTGCACCGGAGTCGACACAATGGCGGACAGCTCTCAGCTCACTCAGGGCAGGTCTAAGGTAAGACGGCCTTGTCAATCAACTATCGTGGGAGCGGCCTCTGCAGAACTACGTCATTCTGACAGGAATCTCAGAACAGCCAGATTTGAGAAAGGGGATTTTAAAATAGGGATTTAAAAAAACAAAACACTGGGTGGATTTTTATCATTATAGGATGGATGTGTACACACACTTTCAACACACATTTATGTTCAAACAACTTGTAAATTGAATTTCGCATCCGATGACCCCTTTAATAACGCTACACTGCTTAAAATTTGTCATAAACATCCTTTATTGTTATAAAAATACCATGAGCTACATAAAACACATACAGAAAATATATCGTCACAATCATATGTCTATTTGCTTTCATATTTTATGTGTAGAAAAATGTTACACTCAATTTTTGGAAGACCTAAAGAGTGAACGTGCTCTGACTCTGAAAGTCCTCTACTTCTGTGTTTTTATGCTCGTGCTCAATACAGTCTTCTGAGCCTTTAGCGCCACCGCGTTGACCTTTTGGGTAACAGCAGTTGCTCTGGCCATGTGATGTAATGCTCAAATCTTATTGGACGGCCCGTGTTTTCGCTTTGCAAAACTGAAAAGATTCGTCAGACTGGTTCGAAAAAAAAACATTTGCATTTTCGGTGCGCGAATGTTCGCGGTCTATGTGGAAGCATCCATAGGAAGCTGTTGTTTTATTCCAGCACGTCATCGTGTCCGTATTCGTTTCACTTTTTCACGCTCAGTGTGGAAAGGCCTTAAGATTGTGTACCATTAAGCCATCAGAGGCCATGAATTACACTGAATTTTACAATAAACAACCTGTATATACCTGTAACTCTGGCTTCTGTCTCCACTCTTCATTTGCAGTGGAGGGTCCATAGACCAGCTACTCTTCATAGAGACGCAGCTGGGCTCTGGTGAATGTGATCTCTTCTGCTGAGCCAAACTGTAACAGAACAGAGGCCACATTTAATTTCCTTAAATTACCATATTCATCCTTTATGATAAGAACTCATGTGCAAGTCCATCATATTTATACACTGCTATTAAACACTCCAATCCAAAGCCAATTTAATGTGAGAACATATTTACTATACAAATTCCCTGCAAAAATCAAATCATATAATGTACACATGAAATGCTATTAGTATATACTAAAATTTAAAAAACACCTGAGACTGTATACCATTAAGCCATGAGAGGCCATGCATTACAGCGAATTTTACCATAAACAATTGTGTACCTGTGACTCTGGCTTCTGTCTCCACTCTTCATTTGCAGTGGAGGATCCATTGACCAGTCACTTTTCAATGACACACAGCTGGGCTCTGCTGAATCTGAGCTCTTCTGCTGAGCCAAACTGTAACAAAACAGTATTCGCTATACAAATTTCCTGCGAAAATCAAATTATAATGTACACAAAGTAATGCTGTTACTATATACTGAAATTTAAGGTAACACCTGAGACTGCATACCTGTGACTCTGGCTTCTGTCTCCACTCTTCATTTGTAGTGGAGGATCCATAGACCAGTCACTTTTCAATGACACACAGCTGGGTTCTGGTGAATCTGATCTCTCCTGCTCGACTGAACTGTAATACAGCAAACAAGAGGACTTGGTGTCATCAACTGAAAAGTGAAGTTGTTTCATATGTAAAGTAAATTGTTTTGATAATGTGTCTAAAACCAGAAAAAGTGCATTACCAAAGTAAAAATGTTAAGTTTTGATTTCATATAGTCTTTAATGAGAGGACCTGCATCCCGGAGAAAAATCTCCATCTTTGAATTGTTTTACATGACTCATTCTGTCCTCGAGGAGTCTGTCCTGGTGTGTCTGCTTAGTCTGATCTCCTCTACAGCCTCTGAATGGAGATAACAGAAGCATAAGTTCAGGCACATTAAACATTTTAGCCACACGGAATGTTTATGAACCTGAAAGTGTTTATAAATGTTGCTATTGAGTAAACTGAATTTAGTCACAACACACCACATTATGTGAGTAATAAGAGATTGTTTGTGTAAACACCAAAGACAGAAGGCATAAATTAAGGCTATTAAAATATGTTCTTGAACAAGTGAAGTTCACTTATGATTGTAACTGGTCTGAGCAAAGATGTTCACAAGTAGTATCTACCATTTCCTGTTTTTGACTCATCTTTTCTTGCTCCCCCACCACCAGGGTTTACTTGGAATGATCCATTTTGCTTCGGCTTTACCAACTGTAATTTGAGAAATAGTCACACCCCGAGGTTTTTTTTTATTTTTATTTTTTTTTGGAGAAAACAATGAGTGTACTACTGCTGTGTACGATATTTTTATGTTATAGTGGGGTTAAATTCTGTTGTTTTAGTTATAAATATTTCTTTATTTTATATTATTTTATTTATTTTACTTTAAAGGATTCATATTTTTCGATTTTTCATGCTGATGAAATTTGATTGAGGTGGTTGCGGACATACTGTAGGATAGGTGGCGTCAGCAACATCCGATCGAAAAACAACAAAAACAAAACATAAAAGGTGAACGAGTCAGAATAGCCTAGTAGTCTAAACGATGCAGCAGGCTACAACAATACGCGAAAATCGTAGTTCGTAGTTTTAGTTATAGCCTAATATTAAGGCGCGTTAACATCAAACCCCGCGACGACGTATCTGCACTGGACCTACAGCTGCTTTCGCGTCGATTTTATTTTGGCTTAACGTTTTACAAATGGTGTTTATCTACTAAATATTGTCATCACGCAAGCTTTTGTGTATCAAAAAAGACATTTGATACTCACTTTTTGTGCTATAATACCGTGACGCAGTTATTTTGAGGAAAATGGCTCCTGTAACTGTTACTTTCACTTTGCTGGCTTGTATCGGTGTCAACATGGAAGAAACCATTTTAGCATTAGAGGGCTTTTTCTAGTCAACGTGTATATAATGATTTAGATGAGACTAAATCGGTATTGATGCTTCATAAATACCGATAGTGATGACAATAATGTTAGATACATCTGGCTCCAAGGAGCGAACATACAAACGCTATGCTGTAGCAGGCACTTGGCTTATGAATATTAATTACGTAACGTGCCCAGAAGACGCATCTGATTGGCTGTAAGTAAATGAGGTTTGGCAGTTATCCTGTCGTTTTCTCATTTCCTCGATTTTGTATTTGCAAGATTCTCTGGTAAAATCTGAAGAAAAGAGGCTCCGCAGTTGTAAGATTGTGTACTTCAGCACATTAACACGATCTAATGTGTGTTTTACACGAACGTTTAGGTGACCACCTGTTGGACTTGACACTTCATTAAACAGTGTTTAGTCTGTTAAAATTTTTACCACATGGAATAAAGATTTGATTGTGGCCTTTTAGTGTAATGTCTGTTGATGTGCTTGTTAGTGACTGTGTGATGGTAATCTGCCCAATAAGTTATTGACTTTCTAAAATACAAAATTAAAAAAAAAAAAAAAAAAAAAAAAAAATCTGAATAAAAAGTCTGGTTTTGTAAAGACACCTAATAAATCTCATGATTAATGACATTTCTGATCTGACTTCTGAACTATCACTCTGTTACTAACTCTTCTATCACTGTGATCAGCTTTAAGACTTATAATTTCCATCTTAACAAAATAAGAGACCATTTTGGGAAGAACAATAGAGATACACAAACTATGAAATATTTCAGGCTATGTTCCTGCGGTACATCACTAGACTGCATGTTGTCATTATAACCAGCAGAGGGCGTTAATGACTTTTCAAATAATTGAACAGAATTTTACAGAATGTGGAAAGAGCTAGAAATATTAATATTGATGTCCCAGGAAATTAATGAAATAAAAATGAACAATTAGGTCTGTGCTAAATGATTACACGTTAGTTTTACATGCCTTTTCAATGACATTTCAATTATTTTTTTCTTTCCAGAGCAACTTAAAGGAATATTTGACCCTAAAATGAAAATTCTACCAGTTACTCACCTTCATGTCATGTGAAATTTCTTCTTTTGCAGAACACAAAATAAGATATTTTGAAGAGCACTGCTCAAAGAACACTGGACTCCACTGACACTGATAGGCTACATATTTCAAAATAGCCTGTTGACTTCTGTGTTCCACATAAGAAAATACTGGGTTGGAACACAAATGTGCGGCTGTATAAGTGACATATAATAGCAAGTGTGAAATGAAATACCATTTTCTATAATCTAGCTTGTATCATTTTATACCAGTCAAGCTTTATGGCTTTTACGTACAGTAAAAGGTCTTCTAGGTTTAAATGGAATCCCGGACCCTAACCAGAATCCATAGAAAGCAGATATCAGAATTTCATTTTCATTATTGAATATACAGCTAAGGAAAAACATGATCTGTACTATCATAACATTTCATAATGCTACATTTCAAACGGATGTATATGAAGATAAATTAATGCCTAAAATATTTGCATACGCAGGGTAAGATTTGTGAAAGTGTACATAAGACTGTAAGCGTAAATTAAATTTGCACGCGTAAGAGAAGCTTTGTAAAGGTGTAAATCGCGTTTCAAGCGCAAGAAAAAATGATTTGCACCATTTTGCTGTTACTTGTAAGTGTAATTCATGTATTGTGAAACTGCAGCTTCATGCTAAAGCAAAATAAATATGATCTGCATTCTTCTGACTTCCATTTTTCCGCGCTTACACTTTTGGCACGGTTTTTTCGCCAAAATACGGTCAAAAGCACTGCAAGCCTGTGAACAGTGATTTGCAAGCGAAAACAACAGTTTAAAGAACTGCAAAACGGATTGACCGCGTAGAACCAATCTGTATGTAAAAACAGACTGTCAAATGTCTAAATGACTTGCTGTATGTAGGTAAAACTGTTCCCGAAATAATCCGGTCTGTACAGTCTGTCTTCTTTTATCTGCGCTTGCAGTTTTGGCACGGGCGAGGGGAGAAGTGGGTCCACCTTCTTTGTAATAATCACTGAGGCTCTCGCTGACTCTCCATTTACTCTTTTCTGATTGGTTCAGATAAACACATCATACGCAGCCAAGACATTTATCTTTATTTAGTTCGGGAACGTTCTTGATACTTTTAAGGTACACATACAGTAAAAATAAATAATTAATTAAATAAATAAAAAACTCCTTTAGGCTAGACTCCCATGCGTTCATACTGAATTACGAGCTGGTGTTAACATTATTTGGTTTGGTTTTGCTTTACATTGAAATTTCATAATCTGCTTACACCACTGATGTTAAACTTTATAATTAAAATGATGTTATGTGACAATGCTCAACACTATGGTATCAGAGTGCTACACGTTATAAAACTTTTTTTTTTTGCTATCCCAATAAAGCTCAATTTTTCAAACCATGTCTCTGTTTATGGTTTTTAACACTCAACTGTATATTTTGAAATTTCAGTATTGATTCTGATTACTTTCATGTGACCGATCAAGCTATTATGTGAAGCAAGAATGAGTAACAAAATGCTTTCTTTGTGTCCAGATTTGACTAATGCAAAAACTTTGATAAATGTGTATTTAATCATGTCTAAATATATATCCAAATTCCCAGCCACACAGCCATGTTTATGTGTTTATATATAGAGAGAGCTAAACAGTCATCTAGTGGTTACACGATGGTATTACAGATGATAAATAGTGAATAAGTTAGAGATAAATATTTAATAAACATTTTAGTAATATTTTGTAAAGTCCCCTTAAATTACAGCATGTTAAAGAAAAAAATATCACTGTTGGTTCTGTTGGTTCAAATTATTATTGAACCAAATTTTTGTTAAAAAATTTAACCATCCCTGATCAGTAGACAGGTGAAATTATGCATGTATTAGGCTAGTGCAGATACTAGGCCTTCTTTAATTATCATCAAAATTACAATATAATATTACAATAAACTAAATATATCATATAGCCTGTTTAGAGGAGAAGGATACTACACAGTTTAAATTCAGTATGAACACAGCTCACGGAAATACAACTTATAAAATATCATGTTTTAATTAAGTTGGTATTTATTTATTTTTACTGTATGTGTACGTTAAAAGTATCGAGAACGTTCCCGAACTAAATAAAGATAAATGTCTTGGCTGCGTATGATGTGTTTATCTGAACCAATCAGAAAAGAGTAAATGGAGAGTCAGCGAGAGCCTCATTTGATTGGCTACAAAAAGAAGGTGGACCCGCCCTCCCCTCACGCTTGCAAAACTCAGTTAGTGAGAGAATCGTGCCAAAACTGCAAGCGCAGATAAAAGAAAGACGGAGCTGTACAGATCGGATTATTTCGGGAACTTTTTTCCCTACATACACAACAAGTCATTTAGACATTTGACAGTCTGTTTTTTACACATACAGATTGGTTATACGCGGTCAATCCGTTTTGCAGTTCTTTAAACTGTTGTTTTCGCTTGCAAATCACTGTTCACAGGCTTGCAGTGCTTTTGACCGTATTTTGGTGAAAAAACCGTGCCAAAAGTGTAAGCGCGGAAAAATGGAAGTCAGAAGAATACAGATCATATTTATTTTGCTTTAGCATGAAGCTGCAGTTTCACAATACATGAATTACACTTACAAGTAACAGCAAAATGGTGCAAATCATTTTTTCTTGCGCTTGAAAGGCGATTTACACCTTTACAAAGCTTCTCTCACGCATGCAAATTTAATTTACGCTTACAGTCTTATGTACACTTTCACAAATCTTACCCTGCGTATGCAAATATTTTAGGCATTAATTTATCTTCATAGATGTAGTTAGGTATAGATAGACAGACAGACAGACAGATGAACTTTTGCCAGTATACATGTCAGCTGACTTCATTATTTTCCTTCATGTCTGTCACCTTTTAGATGAAACAATGCGCGCTCTAGTGTTCAGTTGCCTGCGCGTTCGCGTACCACCCTCCCCACCCAGGACGCGCTCGAGAGTATTTCCACTGCACGAGAGAGTGAAATACAACAGAGTCAACCCGCAGAGAGAGACACGCATATCAGCACAAGCGGAGCAGTTTTTCAATGAATGACCCAGCAGCAGCAACATGCGCTTCACAGCCACGCCTGCCTTGAACAACACAGCAAACTAGGATACAAGGTATGACAGCACATCAAACGCGATTGAAACAACAACTTGTCCCATAAACAAACTGTTTGATCGCGCAAAACGTGAAATGCGGCTTCATTTGAGATGCGTTTTCATCTTTTGCATCCCAGTGTGATGATGCTTGCTTCTGTTTGGGATTGAAAAGTAAACGAGCACGAGTCTAAGAGCAGGTGTAATGGAATAAAACGAAGCCTTCAACTTATTTTGCTTTTAAATGTCAGAGCATGTTCTTTATCGGTCCTTTTGGTGCAGATAACATGCAAAATTATTGCTATTATTTTTGAGTTCTTAAAGTATTGTTAGTGCGTGTTTGTGTGTAGATTCTCGTAGTTGCGGATGATGTGAAGATGTACACTCCGTTTATAAACGATTATAGCCTATATTTATAATGTGTGCATGTATATGACTGCTGCAGAACTGTGCTATTCATTTTTGGGTTATGTTTTGCATATATAGGCTCATGTGGGCTTCCCTTTGGTGTCTGTGGCCACTTGTTTGTTCATTTCTATGTCAGTGTGATCGCTTTAAATGAAAGCACTTCGCATAGGGGATCGCATAGTCTTAAATGCATCTCAAAACCCGTTATTATAATGTATTGATGCATTTAAATGTTTGGTTACATAAACGGAACGCTCACTGTGTGATCTTCATATCATCATTGTTTTAATTGTTGAATCTGAGATTATGAAACAGTGTAACGGTCTAAATGTCAGCGACGTGATAACGGGCACTTTATTGCTCGGGACCTGACGGGGATGCACCATGCAGGCGGGGTTTCCTCGGTTCTTCTGCAGATGGAGGTTCCCTTCTCTTCCCCTCCCCTTTAAAACGAGTATTCAGGGTTTGTTTAGAATGGAATACCAGCACTGTTTATAATGCCTACTGTTTTCTAAGAGCGCGATTTATTTTTAATACCATGCATAAAATAGCAGCATTACCTGACAGGCATTCATTTATTCCGCGTTATAAGAAATCACACCTATCTCTGTGACAGAACGGGACTCAGGGAGAGAGAGGCAGGGGAGCGGCCCCTCTCTTTTCGTAGCCAATAAGAAACTGTTAATCATTTTGCGCGTGGATTTTTGCTGACATCAGGTTGGCTGATGTGTCGAGAGGGCGTGTCAGCGAGGTCAGCGAAATTGCAGTGCCATTAAAAATGTTAAATAAAGCACCATATGCAATTAAAAAAAGTTTGAGGCATTTCTTTGTTAACAAACTCATTATGTATTTTTATTTTTTTTAATTTAGCAAGTGGCATTCATATATCTTCTTAATTTTGTGTGAAAATGTCTTGGACAGTCCAAGTCCCAGACCTAGTTCTAGTTCATTAATCATAGGTTAATTTAGGATAATTGGAACATCCATTTCTCAGTCATCTCAATGGCAAAAAATGCCCCAATTTACCTGAAGTCGCCCCACTGTTTACCAAATTAATTAATTTAGGAATTTTATGCATATTACAGTATTTAAGTCTTCCCACAATAATGGCAAACCTGGAAACATCTGTGATCCCCAAGCCTGGAAAATTTAATGGGAAATGTTAAATATTAATGGTAATTTCTAGCCTAGCAAATATGCATTTTTCTAGTTATTCTTACAGCATTTTATCAGCTAGAAATTACTCTCAAGCCATGGAAATCAATTAGTAAAAAAGAAGTGAAAACCCTGATACTTGCATCATACTGCAGATTTGTATGGCATAATATTCCAAGCCACCAATTCCTCTAATTAATCAACAGCTTGTCATGCATACGTGCCTGCTTGCCTCTTGATTTATAGATTAATATGAGTCACTCGGCATTAAGGGAAATCTTGAGGCATCTCTAGAGTCATTGAATATGCAATCGCTACAGTGCTTCAGAAAACATGCCATCCAAGCATGCAAAGACAATATGTTAGAAGAAGGTAGAGGGCAAGCCAAGAGCTTCTCTTGTACATCAGTGTTTGAATCCTCTGAAGACGTGCATGTGATGCTCAGACGTGGAGGTAGAGCATGTGTGTGCTTGAGCTGTTTGACATTCTTATCTTATTCATTCATCAGTCATCCTCATTTTCTCCTCTCCTCTCCTCTCCTCTCCTCTCCTCTCCTCTGATTTCTTCATTCTCTTGTTTTCCTGCTTGACTGCACTATTGCAAATAAAAATGTCCCAGGACTGTGAGGCGGGATGCGAGACTGCGATGGCTGGCTGCTAGTTAATGCTCTGTGTGTGTGTTCAGCATTGAGACGTGAGTGAGAGTTTAAGTCAGTAACTGCTGCAGTGTTCACACAAACACCGAGGAGTTCCTCTTCTGCACGCTCTGAGTGAGTGTGTGCGTGCGTGCGTGTGTGTGTGTGTGCGAGTGTGTGTGTGTGTGTGTGTGCGAGTGTAGACAACATACCCTGGAGCAATTTATACTGAATGAAAGCAAAGCGAATGCTTCAGTGTAAAATTTTCAAGTTCCACTGCTCTGACACTCCTCATATTTATTTCCCTAATGAATGTACAAATGATTGTTCTAATAATTTTAACATATATAAAATTATCTATCTTTTGTTCTATCTGTCTGGCTATCTATTTATCATTCTGTCATTCTATCTGTCATTCTAACACTGTCTATCGTTTTATCACTCCATCATTCTAAGACTATCTATCTATCTATCTATCTATCTATCTATCTATCTGTCTGTCTGTCTGTCGGTCTGTTGTTCTGTCGTTCTGTCATTCTATCTATCATACTATATATTTCATTTATAATCCAGCATTGTTCATTAATTGCGTTAATCATTCATTAATCCTTTGGAGAAAAATATGAATAATATACTAAAAAAATGGTGTAGGATTTCATTTAAAATAATTTTCACTCAGAGATTTTTGGCAAATTTAACAAATAATTACTTATAGTTAATTATTAAAATGTGACAATAGAACATTTTTAAATAGAAAGACTTAAACAGTATTTTCTTGTAAAATGTACTCCAATAATCTTTTATTTACAACTTTAAAAAATCCTTTTTTTCAGTCTAGGAAAGCTCTTGAATTTCAATGTATTTTTCAATCCTTCCACCATTTTAGGCCAATATTTTCTCTGCCTGTTTTAAACTCTTTAGATATTTATGAACATTCAATTGTCATATTACAGCTGCCTCAGAATATAGAATTATGTCACGCTAGAAAGGAGCATAGAAATGCCGGTGAAATCTCTACTCTTCACCACAATATCCCGTCCCTTTACCTTATTACCTGGCATGTGCTTGGTAATTTTGTGCAGCACCAGAATGAAGAACAGGAACAGACTCACGGCCTGCTGGGACGGCAGGCACTATACACACTCATACATATGCATGCGTACAGTCAGCCAGGACCCCGCTGTGCCCACCCACTCGCTCTCATTGGCCACCAGCCCGTCGCTGTGGGAGCAGGTGTCGTGCAGTTGGCAGATTCATCTGTCGTCATGACGGGGGCTCCTCTCTCTCTTCTTCTGAGATCATTGTGTCCCCCTTCCACTTCTCTCATCTCTCAACCAAACTCAACAGATTTGCTGGTTCAGGGACGATGGAAGCATCCGGAAGGCTAATAATCCAGAGCAGTGACCTGCGAAATTAGAGGCCAGGAGCAGAAAGCTGAGCCATCCCAGATCGTGAACAAAACTTGCTGATAAACATGTTTAACTTTGACAGAACGGATGCTGCTTCAGGCCAAAGGATGCCAGCAAGGTTCTTCTGAGATTAGTGATTCAGATTTGGGCTGGGCTCCAACAGGATGCAAGATACCTGCATCAACACCAGCTGATTCCAGCCAAGTGAAATTAGTATTGCGTATAGTGGGTGGGCACAATCCTCTGTGTTTTGCTGTCATTATTCTGTGGCATGTTCGACTTAAGCAAAAGAAAGTCCAATAGATTACCAATATGGTAAGTGGTCCATATTTAGAGCTGGGCATGGACACTTTTGAATATAGGCCAATAAGCAACCACCAAGCAACTGCATAGCAAACTATTTGAAATCAGGGTTGCCAGGTCTGTGAATCAAAACCAGCCCAATTGCTATTCAAAACTTGTCCAAAACTAGCCAAATTGCATTTTTTTCTGCATTTTTTGCCTCCGGCGAAATCACATTCTGGGGGGTTGGCTGAGATGGACTCAAAAACCCGCTGGAACATGGCGAATGTAGCCCAAATTGACAACACTGTTTGAAACACTTGTCATTGTTATATCTAACTTTCTGCTATTCTTTCTGTCCATCTCTCCATCCATCCATGTATTGTTGTATCCATCCATCTGTCAGTCCATTTATCTGTCTATCGATCTGTCTGTCATTCTGTCAATCCATCCATCCATCCATCCATCCACCTGTCTATCTATCTGTCCATCACTCCACGCATTGTTTTATGTATTGTTCTGTCATTTATGTCTGTTGTTCCATCCACCCATCCATCCATCCATCCATCTTTTGTTCTATCATCCATCCATCCATCCATCATTCTATGTATCATTCTGTCATTATGTCTGTCCATCCATCCATCCATCTATCCTTTGTTCTATCCATCTGTCATCCATCCATCCATCGTTCTATGTATCATTCTGTCATTATGTCCGTTGCTCCATCCATCCATCCATCCATCCATCCATCGGTCTATCTATATTTCCATCCATACGTCATTCCATCCATTCATCCATCCATCCATCCAGCCATCATTCCATCCATCCATCCATCCAGCCAGCCATCATTCCATCCATCCATCCATCCATCCATCCATCCATCCAGCCAGCCATCATTCCATCCATCCATCCATCCATCCATCAATCCATCCATCCATCCATCCATCCACCCATCCATCCTTCCGTCATTCCATCCGTCCGTCCGTCATCCCGTCCATCATCCCATCCGTCCATTCCGTCCGTCATCCCATCCGTCCATCCCATCCGTCATTCCATCCATCCATCCATCTGTCATTCCATCCATCCATCCATCCATCCATCCATCCATCCATCCGTCATTTCATTCATCCATCCATCCATCCGTCATTCCGTCCATCCATGCAATTTTATTTTTGTGTTAAATTGCATGACATTCGTCATCCATCATAATCAACACCCTGGCAACGGTATAACAAACCATATGGATGACAGTGGGTTTTGCATGATCATACAACTTAGAATAAAGAAATTCAGTTTTACATAAAAGATAGCTTTAGTTTTAGGGTATACCAAACATTATTGGTTAAAAAAAATCAATAGAAGTCATTGGGAAGTCCCATTACGATATAAAGCACACGCTTCAGGGGTCATCTCGAGGTTGGACAGAGTGATGATTTCTCTCTCTCATTCTCACACTCACATTGTTCATCATGCTGGTCAGAAAGTAAAGCCTGTAGGCTTTCATATGGTCACTATGACAGAGCAAGACCTGGACACGTGCTCAAACAGCATGCCGCACATGTTTTCTCTCTTGTTTTGTTCTCTCCTCGCCGAGAGTAACGCTTGCGGCGCTTGTGTTGTGTTGTGAA
>JAFVLL020040847.1:25000-47500 GCA_021397915.2 Tor tambroides
TGTATATTGCATTTAATTTTATTTTATTTTGTGTTTGGTTTCATCAGTGTTTGTACAGGATCGTTCAGTCTCTCTTTCTCTCTATCTGACCATGTCCATCAGTTTTTATTTTGTCTGGATGAGATAGCATCCGTCTTCTGTTTTCCTCCAGAAGGTCTCTCTGTGGAGATGAATGGTAATGTCATTTCTTTATCTTCCTCATATTTCATTCTCTCTGTTCTCCCTCACCTCGTCTGCCCTTTATATCACCCCTCAATCTTTCTGCATGTCACTCACTCCTCCATCCGTCTACTGCATCCCCGTCAGTCTCTTAAGAGATTAATGGAGTGGATCGATGCATTCAGTACAGTGTCAGGAATGTACTATTTTAATAATGGCCAATAATTGCCCCCAGGAATTGATTTCAGGAGCATTTTATACCTTTATAATAGCTTTTTTTTCCTAAGCATATAAAAACACACATCATGCTGTTCATTTGTGTCAAATATGTCACAGTAAATTTAATCTGAACAATTCTGGCTGTTGCCCATAAAATCAGCATATCATAACCGAATAAACTTTGGCATACATTTCATGATTTAAGCTGGTTTTCATATTAGATTATGTAGCAATCTATTGTTTAATTTCAGATTTTGATATGTGTGACCATGGACCACAAAACCAGTCTTAAGTGTCAATTTTTCAAAATTGAGATTTATACATCATCTGAAAGCTGAATAAATAAGCTTTCCATTGATGTATGGTTTGTTAGGATCGGACAATATTTGGTCGAGATACAACTATTTGAAAATCTGGAATCTAAGGGTGCAAAAAAATCAAAATAGTGAGAAAATCGCCTTTAAAGTTGTCCAAATGAAGTTCTTAGCAATGCATATTACTAATCAAAAATTAAGTTTTGATATTTATGGTAAGAAATTTACAAAATATCTTCATGGAACATGATCTTTACTTAATATCCTAATGATTTTTGGCATAAAAGAAAAATCTATAATTTTGACCCATACAATGTATTTTTGGCTATTGCTACAAATACACCCCAGTGACTTAAGACTGCTTTTGTGCTCCAGGGTCACATATCACTTTTTTTTCATTTGTTGGGAGAGTTTTTCTTTTCTCAAGTTTTTCTTTTCTTTTTTGATTAATTTAAAAAAACAAAAAAAGCCCCACCTTAAAACAGTTCTCACCAATTGCACTTTAGCAATTGTTGTTTTCTAAGACAAACTTTGCTCATTTTTATTTAAAGTCTATGGAGAATCTTTGTATTTAGCTAGTTTTAAACATAATTTTATGGAAATTAGGGTAAAAACAAAAATAATGGTAAATGATGTTGACAAGACACTTATAATACATTTGCGTTGAGTCAACCCATGTAGGAATAATATCCATTCAAATTTTACTGAAAATTCCAAAAATTATTAGAAAATATTAATATTATGGATATGGATGTATAAAATATGATATAACACACACGTATGTATGTATGTATGTATGTATGTGTGTGTGTGTGCGTGTGTGTGTGTGTATATGTATGTGTATATGTTATTAGTTCATGTAATTAATACATTTAAATAAACGTAAAAAAGAATAAAAAATTATTATATAATATAGTAGTATTAATTAAACTAATGTATTATGTAATAATAAAATAATAATGTAACTTTATATATATACATATTAATTTGATTAATTCTATATATAATATGATTATGCATTATTATACTAAAATAATTATTCATTATTAAAATATTTATTATTATATATTTTTTTATTTTATTTTTTTTACTTTTTATTTTTTTTTTAGCCATATTTTGAAACATTTTTGCCCCAAACTCTGTTTCATTTCTGGTCCCAGTACTGCGTCTGTACAGAAGGTCCATTTAAAATATACATAAAGACATTAGGAAAGAAAAATGGGCCAATTAATCAGTGAAATTGAATGAACTCTCTTTTCTGCAAGTCCAGCACTGAGATCTCAGACAGAGAGAATGGAGAGCGAGAGAGATCTGCTGACATCCGTCTACTTTTCTTGGCTCGGCTTCTTCCTGCGAGTCAGCAGCCCTGTGAAATGTGGCGTCTTTCCTGAGCTCTGCGTCCTGATTGGCCGAGCATCGTTGCGCGTTCGTGAACCCTTCGTCAGTTTACAAACCCCCCGCCTGTGTTTCTTAATCCTGCTCTGCTGGTTCTCTCTCTCTCTAATCTCAGCCTGATCTATAATGACACACCTGGGAGCCGATGGGCCTCACAGCCATTAGGAAAAGGTTATGGACATATAGCGTTTCCACCAGGTGGGAGTAATTAACGCTGTGTGTATTGCTTACTAGAGTTTTGGATCCTACTGATAACAGACAGACAAGGAAAACAAATAATTACAGGACTCTTGACAATCTGCTGTCTCTGAGTCTGGAATTAATTACGATCCTTGAATAGATCCATAATGAATCTTTAATAGTTATTAAAGCAGTAAGTTCTCCCATATGCATGGAGTTTCTTGAAATAATCTCAGGGTGAAACTACAGACATGTGCATGGGGATACTTTCATTACAACTACAGAATGAAACTTTGATTTCACAGTGTCTGGCTTGTATTGTACAGAACAATAAAACTCTGACGTACTTGCACTGACTGAGGAAATCCACAGTTAAAGGAACAGAAATACTGAAAATCTCAGGCTATCCCAGATGTAGATGTGTTTGTTTCTTCATTGGATTTGGAGAAATGTAGCATTCCATCAAATGCTCACCAATGGATCCTCTGCAGTGAATGGGTGCCATCAGAATGAGAGTCCAAACAGCTGATAAAAACATCCCAATCATCCACAAGCAATCCACACCACTCCAGTCCATCAGTTAACATCTTGAGAAGCCAAATGCTATGAGTTTTTAAGAAACAAATCCATCATTAAAAAGTTTTTAACTTTAGTCCATTATCCATAATATTGCTTTCTCCAGTGAAAAAGTAGTCTCTTCTGAATCAGGAGAAAAATATGCACAAATCAAACACTGTTTACAAGCAAAAACAGTCCAAAACAACTCTAAAGAAATATGTTGTTGGATTTTGATGTGAGAGGACAACGAGATGGAATTTTTCACTGGAGGATGCGTTATTATGGATTATAGGCTCATATTTTGGCCAGAATCAATGGCTTGAAGTTAAAAACGTCTTAATGATGGATTTTTTTTCTTACAAACACACAGCTTTTGGTTTCATAAGATGTTAACTGATGGATTGGAGTGGTGTGGATTGCTTGTGGATGATTGTGATTTTTTTTTTATCAGCTGTTTGGACTCTCATTCTGACGGCACCCATTCACTGCAGAGGATCCATTGGTGAGCAAGTGATGTAGTGCTGCATTTCTCTAAATCTGTTCTGATAAAGAAACAAACTCATCTACATCTGGGATGGCCTGAGGATGAATAAATGTTCATTTTTGGGTGAACTCTTCTCTGCTTTTAAAGAAATGTATCCTGGAATACATACTACAAAATTACTGGCTTTTTATCTCAACCGAGATTTTAAACCAGCATTAGAGATAAAATTGTAAATCTTTGCTGGTGCAGTGATTAAGATGAATGTTAAGTTTTCTTCTTTCATTAGTTAGGAAACTTGTTTCAATCTACAATCTCACACTCTCAGTGTCAACCGAGTAAAGAAGTCAGTATGTTTATTACCAATGCAGATCTTTAGTCTTGATTTTTCGTCTGAAGTCAGAACTTCAATTATAGTAGTTAGGCATTGCACAGATACAGTATGTGATGTCGGTTTTTCAATGTTTTTGAAAGTAGTCTCTTCTGCTCACCAAGGCTGCATTTATTTGATAAAAATACAGTAAAATTGGCAATATTGTGAAATATTATTACAATTCAAAATGACCTTTTCTATTTGAAAGTATTTTAAAATGTAATTAAAATCTGATTATTATCACTGTTGAGAACAGTTGTGCTGCTTCATATTTTTGTGGAATCTGTGACGCATTTTTTTCGGGATTGTAAGATGAAAAAAAAGTTCAACAGCATTTATTTGAAATAGAAATCTGTTGTAACAGTATAAATGTCTTCACTGTCACTACTAATCAGTTTAATGCATCCTTGCTGAATGAAAGTGTTCATTTCTTTCAGAGAGTGAGTGTGAAAGCGTCTGTCAGATGATGATGATGATGATGCAGTAGGTCAGTGTCAGTGTGGATTCAGTAGGTCAGTAGTGTTTGTCATACAGACTCAGCGTTCTGTAAAGTTCGTCAGTGTTTGCCAAACCGCAGTCAAACTGCAGATTGATAGTGTAATCAATCCACAGACTCGCCAACTGCTGAGTAAACCTGCTCTGCTACAGAGAAACACAAACACTGAGTCTCTCCAACTGTTGCATTTCTGGAATTACCTTCTTGGAAATGACATGAATGATGAATAGATTTCATGAATGCTGTGTATATTATTACATGAATAAATAATGCAGGACTGCAGTACAGAAAGAGTGCACAGGTATTTAGGTGTGGCTCATTCTGCATTCATGAACGGCTGTCTCTGCTGGGAAATATAAGCAGAAGATGCAGCCGACTCTGTGAATAAACAACCTGATCAACAAATAAAATAGACTCATCTATCTATCTATCTATCTATCTATCTATCTATTGTTTTATCATTCTATCACTAGAATTTTTATCATTCTTTTTATCATTTTATTGTTCAATTCAGAACTCTATCTTTTTTATCATTCTATCTATCATTCTATGTATGTATTAATTATAATTCATTATTAAATAATAAATTATTATATATTTTAAATATGTATTGATTTATATATTACAACTGTTTACATATTTAAAAATAAATATAAATTTATTTAGAATATTTTTTGTTAAAATATTTATTTATTTATTATTTAGATAAATATTATTTAATAATTATACGTATTTATTTTACTTTTTGCTTTTGGTCTATTTTTTGTAATTCATCTGGTGTGTATTATGTTGTTCTGCATTGTTATTTGTTTTGGAAACTGTAAACATAAAAATAATATTAAAAAGAATAGAATAGAATAGAATAGAATAGAATAGAATAGAATAGAATAATTGGAGAGTAATAATTAAAACGGATTCGTTCAGTGTCCATTATTGTTCATTATCGTTATTGTGTTCTCAAGCAATAGTTCCTGATTAAAGGCACTGATTGATCTGAGACGATTGATTGGAGGTGACTTCATCTAGACGTGATTAGGATGTTAACGGATTGAAAGCAGGTCAATATTTCCCTCGTCTGGTGCTTCTGTGGAAAACTGGCTGGATGGAATCTTTTACAAAAGCCACATTTAAAACATAAACGTGAAAGCTGCTTGCCTTCCTCATGTGCGTTAGCCAGATCTGCAGTGTTTTTTCACATCGTTTGCATTTTTGTGTTGCTGAACGTGCATGTTTGTACTCTATATTGAAATCAATTGGCAATCAAGTCTTGTGTGTTTCAACTAGAGATGTGCTATTTGTGTGACTCACCTTGTGTTTCAAAGCACTCACTAATGAAGATCTATTCAGTTAAGATGCTGCTTTAGAAGGGTTTAGATCAGATCCTCTGTGCCTGCTTTTGTTATGGAAGTGCATTAGCGTATGATATCTGTTGTATGAGAGCAGGGCACCTCATGGTAGATGATGGATGTGATGCTGCCCTGTTCCTCCTCATTCTCGTCCATTTGCCAATCAATCCAGATTGAAAGCGAACGCAGGGTCAGGCATCTGCCCTTCTCTGAGATCATGTGGATGGAGAAGCTGATGATGGGAGACGTTTTTCTATTTCATTACGGCGTTTAAGTAGGGCGAGGTGTCTCTCTGTTTGCTCTGGTGGAGGTTTGACTGCATTGGTTGAGATTTGGTGAAGATGTCATCCTGTCACAGATGAGGACTCTCTAAGGTACTATGAATCAGATTTCAGATTTTCCTTTTACGTTTGGCTCATCCAAACACATGTTTATTAGGCTTTAGTGATTTTATGTCTGTAGATTGCTGTGGGCTGTTGCAAAAATCTCTGTTTTGTATTATTGCAGTGTTGTAGTGATGCTGGTTATACCTTTACATTTTACTTTACATTATTTTGGCCTTGGATTTGCTTTTCATTCTTTATAAATATTTATATATATGTTTTTTAAGGAGTTTAAGATAAACTATTAATATTAGTATTAATATAAAAATATAAAAAAAACACAAAGTCCTGTTGGGTTTATTCTCATTGTGATTAAATATTTTATATAATTCAGATTTAATTAACAGCCCTGTTTCTGAATAATATTCAGGATTTTTATGTGAAATAACTTTGCCATAGAAACAAAAATCATCGAAAATATAATGTGATGCATCAAGCCAGAGAAGCTTGTTTTGAAAATGACCTTCTGTTGAACAAGAGGAGGTGGATGACAGAGACTCATACGTTACAATCAACAAAGTCTATCCAAGCTGAGCAGAGTCTTGCATTTTGTTGCTTTTATGTTTCCATTTTTGAAGAATAAAGTTCTCTGTGCACCTGGGAAATGTGTAAAAATGTGCTGAAATATTATTAGACTTGCACCACTCTGGCTTATAGTTATGGATATTATTATGTTCGTTCACATTTTGGCTAAATGTGAATATTACACAGTGGGTAAATATTATAATGGGTGAATCTCACAATCAATTATTTCATATTTCACCTCAAAAAAAAAAAGAAAAAAAAAAGAAATTATATTTTGCATAAAATACATTTACATCCTCAAGTGCTCATTACTATAATACTATATACTATTATTATTACTATTAGTTTTTTGTTAATATTTTGAATTAAATTGTATGTTTTTAATTTTTGTTTTTAGTTTTAGTAATTTTATAGTGTGTCATTTTATATTTTTTTGTAAATGTCTGTATAGTTTTTTTTTTAATCATTTAATAGATTATTTATTTAGTTTTATTAATTTTAGTATTTTAAGATAAGCGAAAATTAGAAATATTGCCTTGGCAACTACATATAGCTAAAATTTTATTTTATTGTATTTTATGATCATTTTTTACTTTTAGGTTTAATTTTAGATTTAGTTGATGATAACCCTGACTTGAAAATTTCTTGAGAGTTTTTATTGGATTCACCCTGAAGTAATAATGAAATTCTTGCACTTAAGTAAAGATTTTTCAAGTTTTTCAAATCTCACGTGGATTTCAAATTCAATTCTTTTGCTGTTTGCTTGCTTGCTGCTTGAACATCAGTGTAATATCACGAGCATCACTGAAGTCGTGTATCTCCGTGTCCCAGCGGGACGGAGCGATGAGTGAAGGTAACGTGCTGAGCAGGACTCTAGGGAACCCAGACTCAGATTGTCTTTAGCCCTCCGGATCGCCAGGGAACTAAACAAGCCTGGTCTGGTCTGAACAAATCCACTCTTGTCAAGCAGAGCTGATGTACAGATATGTCTCTGGTTTGCTCTGCGGTTTGTCTGTAAAGTTGAAGAAAACGGTTGTGGTGTTTTCTGAAATCAATTGTCTGAATGGTTGCGCCCCTGTGGGCTGCTTATGGATACGGGTCGTGGGTTTCTTCTGTTCCCCGGGAGATTTCTGGTTAAATGAAGTTACCGCTGGGTCACGACTGCAGGAGAGAAGAAGAAATCAATAGAAAGAGAAACACAATGTGAGAGTTTCATCAATGACCTCATTTCAGCGTCGGTGTCAGTCTCCAGTCCTATTTAGATGGTAATTGTTTTTCATCAGGACATCGTTTATAGAATTTAGTTTCGTTTAATTGGCCCAAAAATTGTGTTGAATCCTTGTTTGACCATAGCCGTATGGTTGTTTCACACTTTATGCAGTAGTGGGAATTTGTGGATTTGGCACAATGGAAGCTTGTTTCATGGGGCATTATATGAATAAAATTACACCAGATTTACTGCTGAAAAAAAAGAAATGGCTCATTATAATAGCAGCAACAGGTAATGCATAAAGTTTTGCTTATGTTTGCATCCTCAGCGTGAGACAGAAGTGTCACTGAACATCATGCTGTAACTCCTTCATTCACTGCATTCATTCCTGTCTGAATGCATGAGATTCATTTCAGAAGAGCCATATAATGACTTCTACCTGGAGGTTCCTGCTAATGAGTTTGGAAGCTGGTTTAAGTGATTCTGGTCACTATAAAATATTTCTTTGTCTTTTTCATCTCCTAACAAAGCATGAAGCTTTTTAGCAAAGATCAAAGAATGCTTTAGATCTTTAATTGAAGCTTTTTCAATTTATATTCTGGCAAGCTATTGCTGTGACATTACACAAAATGCATACTAAATTGCTTAGTCTACTTTGACAATTACACCTTTCAAAAGCATGAGGTCAGAAATTAATACTTCTATTCACCAGGCATGCATTAGATTGACAGTATTTAAGACAGTTATAATGTTACAAAAGATTTCTAGTTCAAATAAATGCTGAACTTTCTATTCATCAAAGATCCTGAAATAATGCATCAAAGAATGTGTTTCCACCAAAATATGAGCATTCAGTCAGTCTGAAAAGAGGAGGACGACTGTCATAGAGTCATAAATACATCTTGCCGTTAGCATCTACTGACTGAATGACCCAAGATGTCCTCGTTTCATTCCTTCAGTCTGTCCAGCCGGTCAAGCTGACAGGAGGAATCGGGAAATGAAAAAGTAAAGCGGCTAGAGAGATTAATTAAAGCGAAACCCTGATTCCACTCTCATCAATCAGAAATCAATACACCGCCCTCCAAACCTCAAGAGGAGACAGCTTTCATCAGCTTGAGCAAATACACACACACCTAATTAATAGAGGCTGTGTTAACTGGCTGAGGTACAAACAATATATTTAATAGTATATTAAAAAAAAATTATTTGAAGCATTTATGATTTATTGATGGTGGTAGTGATGAAGATTTAGTATATATAAAACTAATTTATTTAGAAATAAATATAATTGAAAATAGAAATAAATACATATAAAAATGATTTCTATGTAGTTGGACTGTATAACTCCAGATAAGTGATCAGTCAATGTGGATTTTTCTGCAATTTTATACTATATAAATATTAATTATTGAATATTGAATATTTAAACCAAGGTTATGTCCTTGGTTGCGACTAACAACATTTTTCTGAAAGGAGATTTTCTTTAAGATGTTGGAAAATGTGACATAGACACTGAGCATATTATCTAAATATAATCTAAAACTCTATTTTAAAATATAATATCTAAATATGTAATCAGTTAATTATTTTATTTATTAATACAATTAATAAATAATAATAGCTAGCCTATAATGGTAATTATAAATTGAATTTGTATATTCAAAAGGAATTTTATTTTTTTACACAAAAATATCAGTTTACACACACACACACACACACACACACACACAGACACACACACACACACGTTTGTTTCTGTGAATTATGGGGACTTTCCATAGACTTCTATTACATTTATACTGGCCAAACAATATTTTTCTATCCCCTAACCCTAAACCTATACAGAAAACCTGTTTTCATTCTTACACTTTCAGATAAACATCATTTACTATTTTTAATAATTTTTTTTCCCTCGTGGGGACCGCAGGCCACTCCCCACAATGTCAAAAATTTCAGGTTTTACTATCCTTGTGGGGACATTTGGTCCTTACAATGTAGCATAAACAAGTACACACACACACACACACACACACACACACGCACACACACACACAATATATATATATATATATATATATATATATATATGACATGTCTGTCATGAAAACTCTTGAAGTGATTGGCATGGTAATGTACATGACAATGTTAATGTATTTGGTCTTGGTGTAATATATCTGCTACGCTGCTGCTGCTGCAGACTGCGCCATCTAGAGTATCATGCTTTGTATATATGTATGTGTATAGGCCAAATTGTGCACCTATATAATCAAGCGCAACAGGTTTTATCAGAAAAATAGCAATTATTTTTCCCCCAAATCGTGCAGACTTACTCACCTGCATATGTTTTAGGTAATGAATTAAGACACAGGGGAAAGTAATGATGTAAAAATCACCCGGTGATGCTGTGAACTGGTTGAAAGAGAGAGTCTCATCAGACCCCGCGGGCTCTGCTAATGCTAGCGCTAATGAAGCAGCTCGAGGCCATGTCTCTGTGACGACCGGACCGACCCGCGACTCGCCCGAGCGCAAGAGAGTCGTGTGCTGCGCAATGATATTAATAAACACAGACTGGCAGGAAAACAACACTGAAATGGACCTCATGCACTTCTGTGTTCATTATCAGTACACAACAAACCTCTACATCACATAGTGCTGCTGTTTACTGCATCTCAGCACAAATCAGCATATTAGAATGATTTCTGAAGGATCATGTGACACTGAAGACTGGAGTAATGGTGCTGAAAATTCAGCTTTGATCAATAATAAATTATACTTTACAATATATTCAAATAGAAAACTGTTCTTTTAAATTGCAATAATATTTTGCAGTTTTTATTGTATTTTTAATTTAATAAATGCAGCCTTGGTGTGCAGAAGAGACTTATTAAAAAACCTTTTTGAACAGTATGTGCAGCAATATTTACTTATTACTTTTGGCATAAAGCCCATGCTCGGATAGACTGGCAATAATCTACATGAAAACTCGTTAAACACACAGGATTTGTATTTGGAGATTTTATCACAAATTGAAGCAGTTAATTCATTGTTGCTGGTTAATAGCTTGATTAATTCAATGCTGGTGCCTTTTGTCAACTATTTTATTTATTTGGGTCTGTTTTTAAATCACCCAGTCGATTTGAAGAGCATGTGGACGGCTTCACGCACCAGCAGTGATCCGAGCACCGCTGCCGTACAGGGACCCGTCTGAATAAACAGTAAACACTGGGAATCTCACTGATGATCAGATCCAGGAACAGAGCAGCGTGAAGCTACGCTTGTGACGCTTTCAGAGCACATAAACACATACATCTGCACACACACCCCGTTTATCTAATTATTCCTTCTCGTCTGGTTTGTGAGCTTGATCGATACCGGCAGCTTGTTCTGCTTGCTTGGGCCCAGAGGCGGCCATCAAACACACACACACACACACACACACACACACACACACACACACACACACACACACATGCACTTAAATGTTTCATTTGCTATCTGAGACCCCTGGTAGCAGTTGTTTCCCTGGTGTGATCATCACAAACAGACCCTCCATCACTCTTTCTTTCTTTCTTTCTTTCTTTCTTTCTTTCTTTCTTTCTCTCTTTCTCTTCATGTGGTTGTTTGTTTCTGTAGACAGTAATGAGTTGATGTGTTGTGTCCACATCGGTCAGCCGCTTGCTAAGTGAGGAAGCAGAGCTGGATTGTGATTGGCTGTCTGCTGCAGGGTGAGATTCACTCATAAAGGAGATAATCTGCTTGTGATGTGGCTGCCGTCTTCGGTAGTGACAGCGTTTTGTGTGGCATTGGCAGTAGTGTTTGTGTGTGCGGGAAAAATAAAAAAACAAATGGTATATTTAAAATGTTATATATAGCTATAATACTTAATAATAAATGTAATATTTAATTAAACATTTATAATATTAATTAATATTTAATTAAACAGTATATTTTAACATTAGAGTTGTGGCTTTAAACGCAAAATTCCTCTCCGAAATGATTTGTGCTCGTAAATGGCAGAAAAGACACAAGCAAACTGATATTTAATCATTGAATTTAAGTAAATGAGTAGTGTGAATGCAGCTTAATTAAGTATAAATGTGTTTATTCAATAATAATATAAAAAATATTGTCAATATTTTAATATAAAAATAAGTATTTTTTAATAAACCAGGGTTATTATTGTTAACTAAAATTAAAACTATAAAACCATTAACTGAAACAAAATATTTAATAGATTTTTTATTTAAATTAGATGCAATTAAATTCTTATTTTATTTCAAAAACCTAAGGCAAGATGTTTTGTTTTGTTTTGTTTTTTGCTTAGTTTATGTTGGAGTACTAAAATGATTGAAACTAAATAATCTAAAACTAAAAACTAGAACCTAATAAAAACTATATAGACATAAAAAAACTAATAAAAATAAAAAAGCACACAACAAAGTTACTGAATTTTCACAATTTATATTATATTATATTATATTATATTATTTCTTTTGATTGACTTGATATGTATGATTCTTTTAAAGACTTTTAATTTGATATCACCTGGTTTAGTCACTCACCTGTGTGTGGGGGACATTTAGGGCTGGTGGGCAGGAACATTTTTAATTTGGGATAATTAATCTGTTCCATTAATTTATTATCAGCTGCCTCTTCCTGAGCATTATTATGTGGATTTGGTGCAAGCATTGAAAAATCTCAACCTTCCCACTGTGTGGGTGGGTATTTTCAGATTATTCTTATTATATTTTTTAATCTTTCTTTCTCTCTTTCCTGAATTTCTTTCCCTTCTTCTCTCTTTCTGCGGTGATATACGGCAGCGCTCTGACTGTGTTTGTCACTCTTCACTTCCTAATAAGGGCTCAGAGGAGTCGTGGAGGAAACACACACACACACACACACACACACACACACACACACTCAGCAGTCGTTTGTTTTTTCCCTCTCTTCTCTGTCCTGTCATCTAAACTTTTTTTCTGTCATGATCTCTCTCGCTCCCTTCAGCACTGTCTCCCTCTTCTTTAAGTGAACACATGTGAGGCCGTTTAACCTTCCATTAATTAGGACTGTGTTTTCTTTTTTTCTGAAAACACAAACACATCCGTGAACCCTATTTGAACAAGACTAGTTCTCTCTGAGGAGGTACATTTGCATTTGAATTTACGGAGCACATTAGGCTAATATATATATATATATATAACAGAATATAAGTGAAATTAGTAAATAATATGTATATATATATATATATATATATATATATATATATATATATATAAAATATAATATTTTGCTTGACTCTATAAAACTTGCAGATCACCTTAGGTCACTTAGCATTTTTTTTCGGTTAACTGAGAGCTTCCTCTGAGAAATGATGTCCTGACCGGACAGGGTTGTGTGTGATTGTGCTGTATTAGTGATTGCGGTAACAAGACTTCTCCTCCATTTATTTTGACCTTCACTGAATACCGTAACTAGACCTAATTTTCTGGTTGTGCTGCCTGCTGAACACTGAACAGCGCTCATTATGGCTTTGGACTTTCAGGGAAAAATAACTGTTGATGTTTCAAATTCTGCTGGCATTGCACCTGACGTGAAAAGAAAATTAAATTGTTATAAAAAAGCTGAATCTGCTCAGAAACAGGCATGTGTAAACTGAATATTTTGAGGAGATTGATAGGATGCTAATGGACAGCTCTCTCCTTGACTTAGATAATTATAACTGACCTACTAGTGAAAAGTGCATAGAGTAACACAAACCTCTGATATTTATAATGCATCAGTCTGTCATTTAACATCCATCCAGTAACCTTGAGCATGAATTATTCCCGGCTTCTCCTGCAAAACACACACTCATCATGAGTGGCTGAAGCAGAAAAGCATCAATCATCCGCTATCATGCTGTCACATACGACATTAGACGTCAGCCGGTGACTTTCCTGATCTCATTTCTCAACACACACAGGGGGAATCACTGAGAAAGGTTTGCGCCCACTGCCACTGTTGATTACTCGTTGGTTCACTAAAGTAATTACAGCATGCAAATCAAGTAAACGAGCAAACTGGCCACAAAATTTGTGATAAACACAATTTTCACTGTACAGTTGTCCATCTTTTAGGCTTGTTCTGAGTGTTACTGGTGAGTCTATTGAATCACCATCTGGCTTTTTAACATGCTGTGGGTATATTGACTTTACACCAGTTTATGAAGCTCTTCTTCATTTTTTCAGCCTACACTCTCAGAAAAAGTACAAACGTTTTTACTGGGCTTGTAGCTTTTTAAAAGCACCACTTGTTCCTTATTTAGCCCTAAATGGTGCATGTTAGTACCTTAAAGGTACATATTAGTACCTAAATGGTATATTTTAGTACAACCCGAATTCTGGAAATGTTGGGACATTTTTTAAATTTGAATAAAATGAAAACTAAAAGACTTTCAAATCACATGAGCCAATATTTTATCCACAATAGAACATAGAGAACATAACAAATGTTTACACTGAGAAATGTATCGACTAAATGAGCTCATTTCAAAATTTGTTGCCTGCTACAGGTCTCAAAAAAGTTGGCACGGGGGCAACAAAGGGCTGAAAAAGCAAGAAATTTTTAAAAGATTCAGCTGAGAGAACATCTAGCAACTAATTAAGTTAATTTACATCAGGTCTGTAACATAGAAGGAATGTCTTAGAGAGGCAGAGTCTCTCAGAAGTAAAGATGGGCAGAGGCTCTCCAATCTGTGAAAGAGTGCGTAAAAAGATTGTGGAATACTTTAAAAACAACGTTCTTCAACGTCAAATTGCAAAGGCTTTGCAATTCTCATCATCTACAGTCCATAACATCATCAAAAGATTCAGAGAAACTGTAGAAATCTCTGTGCATAAAGGACAAGGCCGAAGACCTTTGTTGGATGGCCGTGGTCTTCAGGCCCTCAGACGACACTGCATCACTCATCGGCATGATTCTGTCATTGACATTACTCAATGGGCCCAGGAATACTTCCAGAAACCACTGTCAGTAAACACAATCCGAAGTGCCATCTGCAGATGACAACTAAAGCTCTATCATGCAAAAAGGAAGCCATATGTGAACATGGTCCAGAAGCGCCGTCGTGTCCTGTGGGCCAAGGCTCATTTAAAATGGAAAAGTGTTCTAAGGTCAGACGAGTCCAAATTTGACATTCTTGTTGGAAATCATGGACGCCGTGTCCCCCGGGCTAAAGAGGAGGGAGACCTTCCAGTGTGTTATCAGCATTCAGTTCAAAAGCCAGCGTCTCTGATGGTATCGGGGTGCATAAGTGCATACGGTATGGGCAGCTTGCATGTTTTGGAAGGCACTATGAATGCTGAAAGGTATATAAAAGTTTTAGAGCAACATATGCTCCCCTCCAGACGACATGTCTTTCAGCAGGACAATGCAAAACCACATATTGTAGCTATTACAACAGCATGGCTTTGTAGTAGAAGAGTCCGGGTGCTGAATTGGCCTGCCTGCAGTCCAGATCTTTCACTGATAGAGAACATTTGGCGCATCAATAAACGAAAAATACGTCAAATATGACCACGAACTCTTCAGCAGCTGGAAACCTATATCAGGCAAGAATGGGACCAAATTCCAACACCAAAACTCCAGAAACTCATAACCTCGATGCCCAGACGTCCTCAAACTGTTTTGAAAAGAAGAGGAGATGCTACACCATGGTGAACATGCCCCCGTCCCAACTATTTTGAGACCTGTAGCAGGCATCAAATTTGAAATGAGCTCATTTTGTGCATAAAATTGTAAAATTTCTCAGTTTGAACATTTGTTATGTTCTCTATGTTCTATTGTGAATAAAATATTGGCTCATGTGATTTGAAAGTCTTTTAGTTTTCATTTTATTCAAATTTTAAAAAAACATCCTAACATTTCTGGAATTCGGGTTGTACTTAAAAGGTGCGATTTAGTATCTTTTGAAAGGGGTACCGTCCCAGTGACAGCTTTTGTACCTTTTTTTCTGAGACTGTTCTGTATTATGTTTGATATACACATTTTTAAGGCCTCAAAATGATCAATATGATCAAAACTTTGCTGTTAAACCCACAATCTACTACATGCTTTCTGTTGTCTGATAGTTTATACTTTTGTTTTTAGTAAGTAAAAGTCCTTTTGGTGTAATTGTACAAAACCTTGACCTTCAGCTCGAGGTCTTTATGCTGTGAAATCTTTACTGATTTTTATGAAGTAAACATAAGAATAACTTTTACATTGTTGTAATATCTCAAGATAAACACTTAATGGACTGAAACAACTTAGGTTGACTTGATTATCCATCATCATTTTTTTTAGAAAAATCTGTGAGTATCAAAAGTTATCATCAGGCTTTTGAGGAATGTTTATTGTTCATCTCTCAGTCATCATTGTATTGCATTGCATTATATATTATAATCATAAAACTAAGCATTTAAATATCATCTTACCAAGACATATTATTGAAGATATAGTGTGAGGACTGATATTTCTATCATTTTATGTAAGTATCTTGTATACTGCTATAAAGATCTCATTGATTTACATGACATACATCAGAACATTATCTTACATTTTCTCCATATAGATATCAGCATCTGCATCAAATTGCGTATTTTTGCTCAATATGGGCCTCGGCATAAAATTGAGGTGTTTTTTCTACATATTCTCACTTTATCCAGCTACAGTATATATGAGTCAAAAAGGCTGATGTATCAAATGTGGTATTAAAAAAAATTAATACACTGCTCAGTTTCAAAAAAAAAAAAAGATTATTTCATATATATAAGGCTTTACAGTGTTAAGGAAAACATTTCAGTTCCATGGTTGGATGAGCATTTGCACATACACATACACGCATTTCAGTATGTAAATACTATTCATAGTGCTTCAGTTCCATTAAGATTACATGACACACCACAGACATAAATACATTAAACTCATCGTCTGCTGCTCGCTCACACACACACACACACACACACACTGAAGCTCCGTTCACACCTAATCCTCTCTCTAGCTCTTCACAGTTCATGAAATACATTCAGGCACACTTGCTGTCACCCCCTGTTTTTCTTTCAGAAGCACATGCTGTTTTTAAACCTCACTAAACCCAATTCGCACTGAACATGCAGTGTTTACCTCATTCATTTTTGAGCAAATATCGAGCCGTTTGGCCTTAGAAGCTCAATGCAACACAACAAAACTAGAACACCTCCTAGAGGCTTTCTGCAATGTGAGCGTGCAGCGCTCTAGTTTTGTTTTATTGAGCCACTGGCTTGCATTGTACAGTACAAGCGGTGACAAGTGTCCAGCATCAAGTAGCCTAATTTTTCTGTCCACACTGAGACAAAAATGCACCACAAAGCAACAAAACCATATGCACTACTATTGAAAAGTTTGGGGTCAGTAAGATTTTTTAAATGTTTTTTTTAAAGTCTCTTCTGCTCACCAAGGCTTTGTTTATTTGATCAAAAATACAGTAAAACAGTATTATTATGAAATATTATTACAATTTAGAATAACTGTTTTCTAATTGAATATATTTTAAAATGTAATTTATTTCTCTGATCAAAGCTGAATTTTCAGCATCGTTACTCCAGTCTTCAGTGTCACATGATCCTTCAGAAATCATTCTAATATGCTGATTTGCTGCTCAAGAAACATTTCTGAATATTGTCAATGTTGAAAACAGTTGTGCTGCTGAATATTTTTGTGGATGCATTTTAGAAAGTTCAAAAGAACAGCATTGGCTATCATTTGAAAGCTTAAACACTTAAAACTCATCCTGTGAACCCGTTTTGATACCAGACATTATTGCGTTACCATGGAAATTTTAGCAGGCTCCTCCTCCTAGTGGGTGGTGTCAAGTGTCATATTAAAAAATTTACTGCAACATTTTACAATCAAAACTTTTTCTAATCTTGGCCAAGTGTTGGAAACATATTGTCTGAGCCTCAAGGACAATATCTGGTGGTTATTTGGTTATAGAAGTAATATTGATGCCAGAAATATATAAATTTGTGACAGGTAAATGCATTTTTTTAAAAAAAGTAAATGGAGTTTGGGTGTCACCCTGTGGCTATTTTTGGTGTAGCAGGAACCTCAATTTTTTTTATATCAACTTCAAATTTGGAACATAACGAAAGCAGTTAAGAGGTTAAACATTAATTATGAATTTTACCACAAATTTTGTTGTTAAAAATCAAAACTATTGACATATTCACACCAAAGACAAAAATTATTCTTTATTTGGTTCAATGTGCTTTAAAATAGCATGATTTTGTTGTTGCTGGGCTTACCATCAATAAAGCAATAGAAATATTAAATTCAATTACAATTGTTTGTATAACACATTTTGTAATACATAGTATATACTTTGTGTACAGAATAGTGCACTACAATGCGTCAGCTCGCATCACTTCTCATTTACATAAAGTAGCTTGAACTTTGCCGCATTGCTGTTCACTCCCACATTGCTTCGTCATCCGTCATTAAGGTCGCTCCAATTGAGAGTGAATCATTTCTGGTCTGTTTGCTGTTGCAGATTTGGATGCAGCTCAGACAAATAGATTTTCCTTTCCAAATGCTGTTTCATTGTGTTTCCATAGCTCCTGTGGGTTTTATGTGTCTTTGGCCGGTCTGAATGAAGTGTTGGACAGAGGAGTGAAGGCTGCGCTCTGATCCACAGGTTTAATGAGACACGAGGGTGGAAGAGACACACGAACTGCCAAGCGGGGGCGTATCCGGAACGGGTTTTAATTACAAAACGCCACGTCGGGAGGGAGAGATGGATGGAGGGAGAGAGTGAAAGTGAGAACTTACATTGAGGGACCCGAGTTCAGAATCAGAGAGCATAGCACTAGGGTGGCAACCACTTGTGGTGTTTCTTCATAAAATCTTAAAATCTCATTACTGTAGTCGTTTGCTTGTTTGTTTTTGTTTATCTGTTAGATGGGGTTGTAGTCTTTGAAAATTCATGTTGTTTTTCATGTCACCGTAAAAATGAAGCCATAAAACTGTCAAAGATGGCAGAGAGAGACAGATGAAATCAGTATTCAGTGCAGGTTCTGAGGCTGCTGCAGTTAAAACAAGCACTGAAAGAATAAAAGCATGTGTGTGTGTGTGTGTGTGTGTGTGTGTGTGTTGAACTGGCTCACCTCATGCATCCGGCCTCTGAAGGCTCAAAATCTCTTCCTGTCTGTGAAGTTTCTCATTCTGTTTCATTCACCTTTAACCAAACACAACAGCTGCTGGGATATTTAACAGACACACAGGCTTCAATGATAAAGTCAACATAAAAATTGACCCTGTGTACTTTACTAATTGCTTTTTTTTTTTTTTTTTTTGTGAATGGCTCATCTGTGCACCTTATTGTCAAGAAAAAATGTTTGTCTTCATAATTTTTCATAACAAAGTAATAACTGTTGTCCCTCTGAAAAGGCTTTCCTTTATGGCTGACTTCACCATCTTCTCCTTTTTTTGTTATATACTTAATATTTTAATTTTTTAAATATTTTCTAAAATTTCAAAAACACACTCAAATATCTATATATTATTTTATAATTCATTTTTCTTATTTTATATATTTTTTATAATTTTTTAAATAATTTTATTTATAATATTATCTTGTTGAATTGTTTTTAACAATATGCCTATTGTATATTGTTGGAAATACGTCATATTATACATTAAGTGAAATTGGTCATAATGCCAATTTATGCTGACTTTAGGTGAACACTTTAAGTGATATGGAGACAACAGGTGAATCTGTGTCAGGATTGTTAACAACAGATATCTCTTGCTTGCTGTAGTATCAATACGCATTTACACAGTTACACACACACACACACACACACGATCATGTTCACAGCATTCAGTAAAGCACTCGTTTGCATGTATCTGTAAGTCTTAATTTATATTACTCCCCTTTTTCTAGCAAACATACAGTATGTTTTTAGCACTACAACAAAAGGGTTTTAGTTAATCGTGTCTCATGCATTTTAATGTGTCTCTGCAGTGACATTAGCCCATGAGCCGTAAACACACTGAGCCTGACCCAGCTTTATGTGTTATCCAGTAGAAAACCATATGACTGATGGCAAAATAAACACAGAATCACCAAAATCAATAAATACTTACAAAATTTCTCATACACATGGTGAGAGAGAGCAGTGCAATATATATTTATTCTGCATTCATTGTTGTTGCACAGCACATGGTTTTATATATCAGTATGTGACAAATAAACACTAAAAGCAACATGAAATTCACCCCATTTACTTCCTGATGTCCCAGGTCTATGCATTAGTATAGAACACAATATAAACACAATAAGTAATTTAATACTCAAAATGTCATGATTTTTTTCTAACGCTGAAACTTTTCTGTTTTGGCAACCAATGCAACATGGAAGAGTTGTAATACTATCATAGCTATCATAGCCTACTTTTATTATTCTTTGAATTCCTGACGGTCAAAATTTGAGTCTCACCTTAAATTATTTTCTTTGCTGAATATAAATATCCTGAGTGATTTGGAAATAAGTCACATTAAATGCATTTTATGCTAACTTTATGTTGTGAAATGGTGTCAAGACTGAGTCAGGATTATGAACAGCAAGTATCACTGTTAAGCAAACACATTCACACATTTACACACATAAACGCACACAGGTGTTTCTGTAAAACGCATCCTGAACACCTCCATCAGGAGTGATCAAATGACAGCATTACTGTCACCTGTGAACTCTGATCTCTCTTTGTGTGTGTGTGTGTGTAATTGTTATGCTCACAATAAGGCTCATTATAGGGTGATATCTATTGTAATGTGAGCATCACTATGACCTGCTCTGAATGGTGCAGGACTTTACTGACTCATGTGCGCATGTTTGGTATGTTCTGTAGTACATTATATCATGTTTTAACCAGAAGCCAGCACGGTTTTAAAAGAAACAAATCATTACCATTTTATTCTGAATCCAAATGTCTTAATGATGCAGCTGCAAAATTCATTAATAGTGGGGATGGATTGTCGTGGGACATTTTTTTTGCATCAAATATTGCCATTTTAATGGATTTTGAGTTCCATACTATTTCTTTTAGTTTTTTGTGCAAATTTTAATTTTTTTACATTTTTATGCAAATTGCCCTCATACAGCATTCTTTGAATTTTAACTCATTTTTGTTCTACTTTCTTATATTTAAATTTGAATTGCAACATACTTCATGTTTGAATCTTAAGGAAGTGAAAGTGATACATTGTGACTCAATCATTTGTTATAAATAACTAAAACATATCCATGAAACAGATATAACTGATAAAAAATGGCAGTTTAATGCGAAAAAAACCCCCAACAACTATAAACAGGAATTTTTAAGATTTTCAGATTCAAAATGAAGTGACAGTAGCTAAAATATTATGAAGGAATTTATATATGTTTTTATAATTTTGAAATCTTAAATTGTCATTCATAATATTGCATTTTTTGTCTTGAATTCAGATTCATTTTATATTCCATACTAGGATATAAAATATAAACACGCAAGGAGTATATTACACTGATAGGTCTTGAGTGTCATAAACAGCTACATGTCCTCCTCAAAGCGAGCACAGTTTGAACCCTTCACTATCCTTGTGATAGGAATTAAGTTGTTGGCTTTATTTCCCGCTGTGCTCTTTAAGGGTGCAAAAATGTCATTTGTAAATCGCCTGTAGAGTATCTCACCCGCAGCTGTGCTCCAATCATCTGATAACTGACCGCCAGACTCAGATTCTCAGACTCAGCAGGTCACACAAACCAGATAGAGACTCCGTCATTTATTCAGTGCTTTTAATTTGTCAGTGTGATTCTGCCTGAGGACGGAGGCTACTGTTATCTCCACACACAAACAAGACGCTCTGAGATTCTCATTAAAGAGGTCATATTTATTTTCTCCTTAAAGACAACATGCAGTAGGTTGTGTGTGTGTGTGTGTACTGTATGTATATACAGTATTTATTAATACATATTCATACATATTCAAAATATTTCATTAAGACACATTTAAGTGATCAAAAGTGCAGTAAAGATGTTTTCATTTGTATCAACACTGGAAGTTCAATCTACTTTATGCAAATGAGCAGTGATGCAAGGTGATGCATTGTAGTGCGCTATACTTGTAAAGAACTACACTAAGTATGTGTTATAAAATGCACTTTACAACCAGTTTGAAGAAGATTTCAACAGCATTTCTGTTTTTTTATGAATGGTAGGCCCACCAAGATCCAAATCTTGCTATTTTAAGGCCTATTCGTGTCACAATACTCTAATGATTACATCTCAATTATTACCAGTATTGTTTGTCAAATAAAGGACCAATTTTGTCACATTTGTGTGCATGGTATGAGTATGTCAGTAGAAATGCATTGTTTTGATTTTTAACAGAACTTAACTGACTTTTGCTGTTAAAACCAAACCTGTGCACTGTTGTTTAAAAGTATGGGTCAGTAAGATTTTTTTTTTTTTTTATGACATTAGTATTTGACTCAGCATACAGTATATGCATTAAATTGACCTAAAGTGGCAGTAAATACATTTATAATGTTGTAATAGATTTTCACTTAAACTAAATGCTGTTTTTATCTTTCTATTCTATTGAGATCCTGATAAAATGTATCCGTGAATGTATTTCCACAAAAATGCTCAACTGTTTTCAGCATTGATAATAATCATAAATGTTTCTTGAGCAGCAAATTAGCATATTAGAATGATTTCTGAAGGATCATGTGACACTGAAGACTGGAGTAATGATGCTGAAAATTCAGCTTTGATCACGGGAATAAATGACATTTTACAATATATTTATTGTGTAAGACTCTGT